>QWTY01009006.1:0-12927 GCA_008033365.1 Pseudorectes ferrugineus
GTTATTTGGTGCGCCTTCCTTCCCGTGTGTAGTTTATGTAGGGGGTGAAGGTGGCCGTCATGTGGTAGTTGGAAAACTGGGTAACTAATAAGAGAAGTAGTAGGTGGATTCATTCTCGGGAATTTTTCACTGCTGCTGTTATGGCTCTTGAAATACTAATAAGTACAAACGAGAGGACTGCCTTCTTCTCCTTGAATGCCCAGGCCCTACAGCAGACGGCCCCTGTTGCCACAGTTTTCGATCAAGCACTTCAGAAGCCATTAGTGTTTAAAAAGTTTCTTTCTGTTTCGTTTCCAGCAAAAGCAGCAAGTTTGCTGGGTTGGGGTTTTTTTGTTCCAGTGCCCAACCACCAGAGTGACAGAGGATGGTTGAGCATTGGCACAGGCTCCCCAGGGAAATGGTCGCAGGACCAACCTGCCAGAGTTTAAGAGCTGTTTGAACAACACTCTCAGGCATGTGGTGTGATTCTTGTGTCCTGCGCAGGGCCAGGAATTGGACTTCGGGAATCCTTGTGTGTTCCTTCCAACTCAGGATATTCCATGATCCTATGAAATTAGTAAATGAACACTTAATTTGAATGAGTGCAGTTGTACTGTACAGGCAGCCTTCACACTTAAAATGTTTTATTTTTCATGCACATCTATCGGTCACCAAACCTCTGATCATACTTAGTTTCAGCCTGATCGTGATAAATGCAGTCAAGACAGTAGGTATTTAAAGTTTTGCTTATCTAAATGGCTATTTTTATATTCTCACATAAGCAGTCAAGATGCAGTGCTGTGCGTCATGAATGCCTGTTCTCCGTTGCTTATTACAGCAACAGCATATGCTTAGAGTTACTTCCAACTTGTGGGATCTGTCTTTTCCAAACAGGGTTTTTCTTGGGTCTGCTTTAAAGGTGTAAAAGTAGAAGCGTGGAAGTTAAATAGAATGTCGTGGTTGTGATCTGCAGCAACATAATTTTATGTAATGCAAGGTCTAGCTAATTCCAACCTTTGTTGAAGAAGAAGAGGCGTAATTTTAAGTGATTACAAAAGGAAAAGGTTGTTTTTTCATATGACTGATATTTAATCATCCTTTGACATGTTGAGTCCCCAGGAATTTGTCAAGAGGTAGTGCATACCTATGAAAATGCACAATGTGAGAGAGGAAGAGCATTTTCCAAGTGCAGCCTTCTGGCAGCATCAGGTTAAGAGAGCTACTGAAAGTTAGTGCTGCTTGCCAGAATGTGTTCAGCTCTGTCATTCGTACTATAATTGCACTCCCAATTGTCTGCCCAGCTCTACTCAGTTAGCACTCGTAAAAAGGGAGGAAGTCATAGCTATGTGAAGGGGTTCCCTGCAATTATTGTGACGTGAAACTGCTTCAGTTTTGCAACCAATAAGACTGACCCAGACACAAATGAGCTTTTCAGTGAAAAATTGAACATTGTGGTTCTGTTTGATACTGGACTTTCAGTATACTGCAATTCCATTTTTGTTTACTTGGATGGGTGTTCAATAATTACTATTTTATTGATTTCTTCTGTCTGCAGATACAAATGACTCTTCTTTAAGCTGAACCATGAGTCTGGCATTACACGATCTGCTTGTTTGTTGTCGTCGCCTTGAAAATGAGAAAGCTGTGGAGCGAAGGGTAACAAGTTTTCTTTTGGGGTGTGTACCTCAATTAGCAATGAAGGGGATCATAAAAAATTATTCTTCTTGTGATACTTTTTCAGAAGGAGATTGAAAATTTCAAGCGCCTTCTCCGTGATTCTGAAACAGTTTTCCAGCTGGACCGGAATTCTGATTCTAAACAAGGAAAGCAACTCAACTGGGATGCTGTATTTAGGTAGTTTCTTGTTTTCGTTTGTGAATGGTCACAATTTTCTTACTTGGGACATCATTCTTTTGTTTGTCAGGCCTATTTTAATGCTTATCTTTCCTGATATTGATTTAGACTCCTTGTCAGCTTGTAAACAAGACATTACTTACCTTAGTCTCTAAAGGAAATAAATTTAAAATGGACAAAAGTGCCACATTTATCACTTGCAGAAAACTGCTAGGAAACTGATCATTAATTGGGTAGATTCTTTTCCTTGCAAAAATAATAGTTACTTTCTTTTATTGAAAATTATCCTTTGCATCTAATTTTCAATGTATAGTTCTTATGTAGATTACAGATAGCTTTGTTAAAGTTTCTTATGTTGCTGAATTCTTCAAGACACAGTAGAAGGACTGTGACATGTGAAGTAAAAAAGATGTGCTGAGGTTTGTAGAGGCTAATCTTTGATACAATCTGCTTCAGGTGTACTATAAGATTGGACTAAGCATGAGTGTGATAAGTTCCTACAGCAGCTTCAACCAGTGTTAAATTTCATGTTAAAAGTTTGTGTGAATTATTACTTTTCATAGAATGGTGTCTGGTCAGCTTTCCATTATATTTTTTAATTGGAGAGCATTGGAATAGTTTTTGTTTCACAGGTGTACCAAAAGTTTTGTAAAAAGTATTTGATAAATTTTATATGTTGCTTTAGAGACAGTAATATATTAGAAATACACAGGAAGAATACAAAAATAGAGACTCTAAACTGAATTAAAACAGTAGGCCAGAAAATCTGTAGCAATTACAGGGACAAATACAGTGAAAAATTTATTCATAGATCTAAAATATAATCCATATATTAACTTCGAATGATAAATAAATAGGACTTGAAAACTTTTGCAATAAAAAAAAAAGTACTTCTTATTATAATATTTTATAATGTTGCAGCATAAATAAAAAGACTTAGCAGTGCTTTTTTTCCTAATTATAAGTTATATGTTTAGCATTATGCAAAGTTTAAAGGAAAGTTTGGTTCCTACTCCCAAGTTGCTTCTGGGTTATCTTTAAAACTTACCTCTGCTTTTATAGACTGTTTTCGTCATGCTTGGACTGTAGTAAGTTGGTTTTAGTCTTTGATAATTAGAATTGTGAGAAGAACAGGAACTGGCGTTTTAGGCTAAAACAACATTTTCCCATTTTACTTCAGTCGTAAGTGAGCAGATCCTTGGTTAATATGTCTTTAATTTTTGAAGTGTCTTGCAGAAATATTTCCAGAAAGAACTTAAAAACCTGCAGCTGACAAAACCAAATGCATCTGCTTCAACCCAAACTACCAGACAGAAAAAGATACAAGAAGTTGGAAGCTTGGTCAAATACTTCATCAGATGCGCTAATAAAAGTCAGTGATACGCATGATCATCTAGAGTTACTGGTTTGGTTTGGTACTTTGCTTTCAACTTTGAATTTTTACTGTGAAGTTAAGTTACCAATGTAGGGTTCATCTTACTTGCTTCCAGATGTTTGCTATTTAAATATCTTAATGTGAATCAGTCCTTTGTCCTCCTTATCTGCCCTTTTTGATGTTCACAGTGCCTTTTTCTAATTACTCAATGTGTCTATAACTGATATATCCTCCCATACGTAATTTGTATTTTAGAAACAGTTTAATAAGATATTTCCTAACAGAAATGTTTCAGAACTGTAGGTTTTGGAGTTTTGTTGTTTTGTTTTTTTAAATTAAGTAACATTTACAAACAATTAACTACGGATTTATTTGGTAGAATTTGGGTTAATTAAACAGTCTCATATTGTTTCTTCATGTAGGAGGACCCAGGCTGAAATGTCAGGAACTTCTGATTTATGTCATGGAAATTATAAGAGATCCAACAAGTTGTGCTGCTTATGGTTCTGATTGTAGTAGTATACTCCTAAAGGATATCCTCTCAGTAAGGAAATACTGGTGTGAGATATCCCAGCAGCAATGGTCAGGTAACATTTTTGAGCCTACTTAGAAATGTCTTTTCCTTTTATAGAAGCATGTTTTAGATGCGTTTTAATTTGTTTGATGCCCTGTTGTGTGAGGTAGTACACAAAATATGAAGTAAAGCAGTGTCAGCCTTGAAGGCTTACACTTGAAATAAACAAAGCAACAAAGATTAGGAGTTTTTTTTTTTTTTTTCTGTGTACTGTTTGTCTATTGCTTGCTGAAACATACATACTTATATACAGTACCGGTTATGTATGCATGGTCTGCACAGGGCTTAACATGTATAACAAATCCATGGAATGTGTGTGCTGGAGAAAACCTCAGTGGAACCAGTGTTGGTGTGCAGTTGTTTGCAGGTTATTAAGAACAGGCTGGTGTAGTTTTGATATAGTTAGTGTATTACTGCTAAATTTTATTATCTGAATTTTGTTGGCTTGTGAAGTCCTAAAAAAAGATTCAGTCACTATATGCACATATCATACATAAAAAAAACCTGAAAAGCTTAAGATTTAAATAGGGAAAAACAGATGTAAAAGTTGAATAATGATTTAGCATGCAAGCCAAACTAAGTGGAAATGCAAAGATAATTTTTCGCTTTTCAGAGGATTGGATTTGACTCCAAGACAGTTAATTTATTCAGCATGGAGAAGAACATTTATGTATTCTGAATTATGTGACATGTACTAAGCTCTCAACTCACCTATTTTCTTTAACTGATGTAAGAGAAAAGTGTTTTGAAGAGAAGAAAAGGGTATTAGAAGTTTTACAGTTCAGTTTGTTTAGTGTTGTGTGTGCAAGTGTGGAAAAAGTTTGGAAGTACTGTCTTTATTTACATAGTGTAGTGCTTTGAAGTCAGTTTGGATTTCTGAAAATGCTCTGCTCTGTAACGTGAGTAGAGGGGCTTAATTAATTAATCATTAACTACAGAATAGAAATAAACCTGCAAAGAACTCGGAAGAGGAGTCTGGTGATACTGGGAGTGAAAGGGGAGGCAAGAAAAACTGGTGAAGGTTGGCAAAGCAGAGTGACTGAAACGGAATCATTTAGGATGGGAGATTCCTGGAAGTGTCTAAGGCCAGGTTGGATGGGGCCCTGAGCAACCTGGTCTAGTGAAAGGTGTCCCTGTCCCCACAGCAGGGGGGTTGGAACTGGATGATCTTTAAGGTTCTTTCCAATCCAAACCATGCTATGGTTCTATGTGGTTGGGTAATTAAAGAGCCTGAGGGTGAGATCTCCAAAGTTAAAGAACTTGGTACAGTTTGGCTATGGAGATAGAACTGGATGATTGAGGAGGAAGCTGGAAATGCATGGGAGCCCTGCCTCAGACTAGGAGCCAGTGAGGCGAGTAGATGACAAAGTGCTCTCAGCCTGCAGCTGGAACAGAAAGCAAAGGCAGGGATGGATCAGATCTGGAGGCTGGAAGCTGGAGTTCAGAGCAGTAAACAGGACAGAAGGAATGGGTCAAGAAGCCAGGGAGGTTGAAGACAGATATTGAAGGATTTGGAGTAGGGAAACTGAGGCTGAGTGTCGCTGGAAGAGAACACAGGCATGGGGGGAGTCCGTGGGTGTTGCTGTGAGGTGGTTAGTTTCTTTAGGAACATGGAAGTTAGCTGAGTCTGTGTATGGGCAAAAGCTGCAAGTGTGACAGAAGAAATGTTGACGTTAGATCATAAGGAGCACAGCGGAATTTAGTTACTGAGGTGAGGCAGGGCTGAAGGCCATAAATCTAGAGGAAGTCAGACTTCAATCCATTAAGTGAAACAAGTTGCTTTTATTAAAGGAGGGGTGTATAATCTTTGTAAAGGTTACTATAACCTTTTCTAGTGGTCCCACCTTCATGCTTGCTTGTAACTCTTGGGGTACAATAGAGAAGTCCATTTTTTATTTAAAAATATACATATATTCCTGATATAAAATCAGGAAACTGTTGCTGTTGAAAGTAAGAACATGGATTCCAGCTATTGACCACAGAATGGTGGTCTCTGTATCTTTAATACAGTATTTTGTGTCAAGATTTTTTAATGTAATCCTCTGTAATATATACGTTTATACTTACTTGTATTTTTTTTAATACATTTGCAGAGTTGCTGACCCTGTATGGCCATTTATACCTCAAATCTTCTGGGAACATTAATAGAGTCTTAGTGGCCAGGATAATTCACACACTTACGAGAGGGTACTGCTTCCAAACTGATGGGTTGAGTTCTGATGTGCTTGTCTTCTTTTCAAAAGCAATGCAGTCTGCAAGGTATGTTGGAAGCGCTCCTTTTGTATGCTAGAAAATAACTTATTTTAAGTATTTGGGATTAGACTTGAGTAATAACAGGTAATACTTCTTCAGACATACTTTCTTCTGTCTTTGAATATCAATTGAATAACTTCTCTAAAATACTAATAACTTCTGCATTTATTAGGCAAATAATATTCTGAATGTTGTTACTTGCTAGTATTTACATTTAAACAATTCTTATGAAAGTAAGTAAGATTATGTCTTTTGGAAGTTCCAGTGTTAGTTTGTGTTACAGGCAGGAGAAGAATACTGCAGGCCTGGATCATATTGTTGGAGCAATGAATATTTTCTGCCACAAGTTTGCTGACAACTGTCGCATACGGATTTGCAAAGTAGGGGAAGAAATTTTGCCTACGGTGCTTTACATATGGACTCAGTATAGACCAAAGGATTCCCTGAAAGAGTCAATAATTGAGTTATTTCGTCTCCAAGTTCGTATTCATCATCCGAAGGGTGCAAAAACTCAGGGAAGAGGTACAATAAAAAGCTTCTTTTTCTTTATTGCTGCATGTGGTTGTTTAAATTATTGTGCCAACTCTGAATTTTGATACTGAGTCTTGGAAACATTAATGGTAGTGATGATTATTTGTCAGTCGTTTTATGCTATAGGTTAATACTGAGTGAAAGTGAAAAGGAGTTTTCAAATGGTATCCCCTAAGAGCAAATTAATTGTGTTAAGTCCTTTAAAGGTTTGGGTGTCTTTTAATCAAAAGGCAGTTTTAATTGCTAAATGAAAATACAAAGTCTTTGGGGAAAGGAAATAATAATTTAGATTGGGTTTAGATTGCCACATGTATTGGTTTCTTACCAGGTCTGTTTAAGCCTAGAAATTACTACTGTCAGTTAAGTCTGACTTACACTATAAAACTGCTCAGAGAATATAACTCAGTAATTATGTTTGTCTGTCATGGCCTATTTTAGTTCTAGCATTTTTTTTTTTTATACTTTGTACAAATCCATCCATTACCTTTAACTGTATTCTTTCCAGTTAGATGAAGAATTGTTTCTTAGAAACTTAATTCCTACCCTAATTATTTGTATATGCTGATTAAGTTCTCTCTTAATTTTTTCACTTTTTGCTTTATTCATTCTCCATTAGAGAATTTGCTTTTCAGGCCTGCATTTGTTGAACTTTTGTGTGCCTTACTCAGCTTTTGGCTGTATTTTGCGTTCTCTAGGTGGGTTTACATATTGTATCAAGTGGGTGATACATGCTATCTTTTAATTGTTTTTGCATGTACAGGTGCATATGACTTAACAAAGTGGCAAAGCATCTTACATAACTTGTATGATCTGCTGGTGAATGAAATAAATCTCATCAGTAGCAGAGGGAAGTATTCTTCAGGCTCACGTAACGTTGCTGTAAAGGAAAATTTAATTGAGTTAATGGCTGATATTTGTCATCAGGTAACATTTTTATTTGAATATAAGGTTAACTATATAATTACTAAGTTTTATGTTTTGCTGCAGTATTCATACCTTTTGTCTGTGTTCTGTTGTGTTTTGTTAATTCTGTGCAGTTTAGAAATGTATTATACTGTATTTCACTAGTGTTTCTTGTTAGGCTCTAAGCATTTCAGTTTTCTTGTAAATACTGCTGCTTTTTTTTTTTTTAATTTGCATACATTTTAATTCCTCTTTATGAAAGGTTTTTACAGAGGATAGCAAAGTCCTTGAAATTACCCAGTCATATGCTGTCTCACAAAGAGAGTCCAGTGAGGACACAGCGCCAAACAAGCGCAGGAGGATTGAGCTTGGCTGGGGAGTCATTCGAGACAACATGCAAAGATCCCAGAAGGATTTTGATGTCATACCTTGGTAATAACCTCTTTGCATGAAAAAAGTATTACTCCAGACATCTTTTTACATTTAACATTCTCCTGAATATGTTGTGCATTTAAGTTGGGTGTCTGCACATGCTGTAATTATATATCTAAGCAGTGAACTTAGATTGTCAGAATGTTTGGAAACCTGCTTTAAGCTGGCTGTGTCATAGTACAGTAACCATTAAGACTTTGGCCATTTTGGATTAGTTCACACAGTTTTCTGTAATACTTGTCCTGAAAACTGTTCCAAGGCCTGGCTTCTTACCTTGGACCTTAATTGAGGGGTATTGTGTTTGCCACGAGGGACTGCTGAACTGTAAGAAATTGTTAGTGTTAGTGAGGCTAGATGAGCAGTCTTTACAAGTAAAAATGGTAGAAATACTGAATCTTTAACTTTTGATAGTAAACAAATCAACTCAATACTGGAAAGTATAAATGAGAAATGGCAATCGGAGAAAGCTTTGTTTGTGTGTTCCTTTACTTCTGAAAATACAAATTTCTGTATCTTTGGTATTAATTGCTTCACTTTGTGTTTTAAAGGTTACAGATTACAAGTCAATTAATATCCAAGTATCCCATGAGTCTTCCTAACAGTGAGCTGCCTGCCTTGCTCAATGTCCTTCACCAGTTACTGCCTCAGCAGCGCCGAGGAGAAAGGACCCCGTACGTGCTGAAGTGCCTCACAGAGGTAGCTTTGTGTCAAAACCAGAAAACTGATTTGAAAAGCACCCTCAAGCTGGAGCTCCAGAGAACCTGGGCAAAGATCTGGACTCTTACCATTCGCAGCGTAAGCCTTCAGCAAATTGAAGTGGAGAGCTTTGGGCTGCTTGGAGCTATGATTCAAGGAAACCTCGTTGTAACAGATAAAGAACTCTGGAAGGTATTTTCAGGACCTGCATGCAAACCTTCAAGGTAAAATGGAAGCAAGGATAGTGTTTTGTGTCTGATTCACATTCCTCTTTACTGTGCAACCAAAACCACTGTGTTAATCAATATTACTGTTGTTGTGACTGTGTTTCTGTTTAAGAACTGCACACATTTGTGTTCTAAGTATTTGAAATGATCATAAATATGCAATAAGACTGAAAGCAGAGGCAGAAGAGGAGAGGCAAGCATCTTCATATTTAGAATATACAAATATACACATTTGGAATATACACATTTAGAATATAGAAATAAAGTTTAAAATGGACTAAAAATTTTAAAATCTGACTAACAGATAAATATTGATTTTTTGAAGTTAAGAAGTATGTTTTCTTCTAAATTTTTATTCAGAAATAAATACGCTGAAATAGTCTTTAAGATAGATAGGACATGTCTTTAATAGCCAAGAAAAATGAAAATGCAAAGATTTTAATGAAGGAGTTGACTAGTATGCATGGTTGTTAACTTGCTTATGTACTTGATGTTTCCTGTGCTTGCAGAAATACTGGTTTTGTTGTAGAGTGCTGATCAACAAATACCACATGTTTTCTCACAAATCCCCTGCTCCATTTTTGTTGCAGTTCTGCTGTATGTTGTTTATCGCTAGTGATGTCTGCCTACTCAGTGCCAGAAAATTTGGACATAGGAATGGAACAGAATAATTCTGAAAGAAATCTGGGTTTTGTGTTAAGGGAGGCAATAATGAAATGGCTCCTGTCCAGCTCTTTGGAGGAAGAAATAGAAGAATGTGCAGAGTTGCCTCCTGTGCTCTGCAGGTAAAGTTTTTGTGGTATAATTTTACATGTAAGCTCACCCTGTAACACAGAAAATTCTGCAGGGAAAAATGTATTATATTAATGCAGAATTCTATTATATTAAAGCTTAAGCAGAGTCTGTAGGGTTTTTAAGCTTCCTGTAGAATGTCGTTCTGGGGATATAATTTGGTTATTGGTCCATATCATAGCAGATATGTGACGTATGCATTAGAAATCTTCAGTGAAAACTTATGTTTCTTTGAAGAGACACTGTTAATCTGGTTAATGTTTGGGTGTACTTCAGGAATCCCAAGAGCTTGTCTGATTGCAAGAAAATAAAAAAAAAATTTCTTTTTTACAGTGATTTTCCTCATCTTGTATTACAAAAAGTTCTAGTGAGCCTTACAATGAAGAACTGCAGAGCTGCCATGATCTTTTTCCAAAATGATGCTAAATGGTATGTTTTTAAATTAATCATTAGAGAAGCCTAAGTTAGGAATGCTGCTGCCCCTTTCACCAATGCATATCTTCAAGCCTTTGGACTATATCCTGTTTCCTCTTAATGAAATTAAAATGTGTATAACTTGTTGTGATGCGAGATAAGACTTACCTACTAGAAGTTAAAAATACTAGTTTCAGGTGTTTTGTGGATTTCTGCTCCAACTGTGTAAAGCAGGCTGAGGTCAGGGATCCTAACACAATGCAGATGCTGCTCCATAACTGCAGGAGAAGTATGTTCTCTTCTAAATTTTTATTTGGAAATAAACACGCTGTAATGGTCTTTAAGATTGATAGGAAATGTCTGTAATAGCCAAGGAGAAGGTATGATCTGTGTGCAGGCTTCATGTTTCCTTACAGTTCAGTTAGAGCTAAAATGGTAGCGTCCGTCCCACAGTGAAAGTCATGTCAGAAAGTAAAGGTCAACCAGGGTTTGGAAGCACAAAAAGATAAAATATTTTATTTTGCTTTTGTATATTTCTTGTGTTTAAGTAAGAGTTTTTAAGACTTGTAAGTTATATACTGGCTGCTAAAGTAAAAACTGTGTCTCTTCTTCAAGTGAGCAACACGTGCAAGGGAAAGAAGAAAACAATTTTTCTGATGTTGAAGAGCTGTACCTGCAGACAACATTTGATGAAATGGATATTTTCACTAACTTTGCAGTAAATGCTGCAGATAAAAATGTGACTGGTTCAAGACTTGCCATCAACCAAAATCTTAGGGAAACACTGGAGAACTGCCTTTTAGCAATGTCAGAAAAGCTTTTAAGCAGTTGCGGTCCTAAGGTAAGTTAGAAATTATTGTTACATCCTTACATTTGTGCTCCCAAACAATCTATTTTCAAGGCAGGGTATATGGATTCTGTATTTTGTGGTGATGAAGAACTGGTATTTATATGGTGTATTTGATTTAGTCTAAGGTTGTTGCTGCTGAACACCTTGTCCGATGTGTCAGTCTCTTGGGTGGTGTTCTGGCTTGCTATTGCTACACTGGTATTTTTAAAGAGGAGGATGCCTGTAAGTCAGCGTTGTTCCAGAATGCTAAGGTAAGCAGTAATGCATTTGGGACCTATTAAAAATGAAATAAAGCATTGAATAGAAATTAATTCATAAAATTTTGTTTGTATTGACACATTTTCAGAGCACGGGTATCTCCTCAGAAAACGGCAGCTTAGAGAGGTTTAAATATGTCACTGCTGCTGAAAGAGAGGAGTCAGTGAAATTCTGTCAGTACACCAACACACGAGTTTTGCAGTGGAGATTATTGTAAATACTAATACATTTCTGAGTCACACCTTTCAAAAAAATGAAAGTCATGGACATGTAGACAAAGGACTAATTATAGGATAACAAGTCCTTTCATTTATAGGTCTTTTATTCAGGAATTTAAGATAATTTAATGGTTCAAAGCAGTATGAAGACATCTATTGCTATTATTTTTATTATTACTACACTACAATGTGGCTTCTTGCTTAAATACAGAAACCCAAAACTTAGACTTTATGGAGATATGCTGTATTTTTCTTTTGTGATGAATATATTAGTGTTTCAAGCATGTCTAGGCCATGGTTTTGTCACTTCTTGAGCAAAATGAGTACAACAAAAATCACAAAAAATGTGGATTCATCGATGCACACTATGAACATCAAAGCTGTATGAATGAGAATGTATGAATGGGAATCATATCCTTTTGTCTTTACGTGTGTGTTGTACAAGTGCCAGTGTAAAAGGGCATTTCACTGAGGTTTCTAATTGTGTTGTATTTTTACTAGTCTCTCATTCATTATGCTGGAGAAAGCATTTCTCAGTCTAAAAACAAACTAAATGAAGATACCCAGATCAACACGCTGAGGACTTTGATAATGCAGTGTACAAAATGTTTGTGCAATTGTACCAAGGTAAAGTTTATAAAGGAATTTAAATTTCTTTCTTCATTAATGAGATCAGAAAATTGAGTATCATACCTATAATTCCTAAAAAAATTAATTAATCTATCTGTACATCTTGCTTCCTTACAGAACAGTGCTAATAAGATGCTGTCTGATATATTCCTGCGTTTGTTAACATCAAAATTTATGAATGATCTCATAGACATTTGCAAGAATCTGGTAAGTATATTCTGTCTGTTTCTGAATGCAGTGCTCTTCTGTGAGAGGATTGCTTTTACAGCACAATAATCTGGAGGCAAACCAAATGAGATACGTATTACTGAAAGGCATAAATTGAAATACATTGAGTTTCAGAGAATTCCTAACCGGAAACATTTCTGTTTAGCATTTGAACACAGGCTTAGGGTAAAAAGAAGAGCAGATGGATAACATTTGATTAGGTTAGCATTCCAGCTCACATTAAAAAACAAATTAATGGTATTTTTCATTTTTTAATACTTTGTTACAGCAGAAGTATATATAAAAGAATTCTATAACACATGACATTTAACTTTAATGCACCTGCATAGGAGGGGTTTTTTTGTGATTATTATGTGGGTATTCAATCTTAACTGTAAATTACTCCTTTCTCGCTGAGAAAAGTGGAAGTGTGGCACATCACTGTGTTTAGCACAATTCTTAAAACTTCTCTTTTTGGCACATTGTGCTGTAGTCAGGTCTAGGTAGAAAAATTCTTTTGTTTTTTCAGATGAGGAAGGGCTGGGGGTTTTGCCTTGTGTTGTCATCTGGTAGGGAAAGTAGTAATTACTGTTCCCTCAAAAAGCCACGTGCCTCATTTTCATTTCTCTATAACTATGAAGTGTGGTGAGAAGTTGGTGAGTCTCACAAAGAGAAGTGTTTTTAAAAACTAACACTGTCCTTGGCAGAATCTAAAACGCAGAGATCAGTATCTG
>QWTY01009007.1:0-10020 GCA_008033365.1 Pseudorectes ferrugineus
GGCATATTAGCAGTGCAGAAGACAGACAGGCCATGCAGGATGCTTTCTCAGTGCTAACCTTTTGTTTTAAATACAAGTAGCACATAGAGTGCCACAAGTCTTACTAAGTAACTGACACCGTCCCACAGCTGGAGCTCAAGTGCTAGACTTTGTAGGATGACCCTGCTCTTACAGGACAAGGTCACGCTTCCTAGGCAGAAGCCTGAGCATGTCGCTCTCGCGTGCATGCAGGGGCTGATGCTCCAGACCACCAGCAGTGCCCTGTGCTGAACTCAGCCCGATGAACAGCAATGGTAAATGCATTCTGCAGTCTGTGGAGAAGATTATAACAGTCTTTAATTAATGGTATTTCTGCTATGCTGATAGGAGATTAGACAGCAGGATGGCAGAAAACATTTTCAGGAGTGTCTAAGGAGCTTAAATCCTAATGAAAACTTCACCCGTAACTAACCAACTGGTTCATATCTTGATGAACAGCTGGCAGTGAAATATTCAAAATCTGTAATTATTGAACTACATCTACTCAAGCACACAGACACATGCCTGACAAAATATTAATGAGCAGCTTTACGGCTGCATAGCTGTTAAACTGCTGTTTTCTACCATGGATTTAACATTTCTCTATGACAACTAACTGTTATTATCATTGCAAAAGAAAAACTGAAGACGTATCTTGATGAACTTGGTTTTGGCAGCCTTCCCTCCCCTCCTGTTGCTTGTTCCCATCCCTGTGCCATCCCTGTGGTTGTGCCAGTACGTGTGCACTCACATGGTTAATCAGCAAGAGGAAGTACCTGGCTTAAAAATAACCGGGTCACTTATCTCATAGCAGCTCGTCTGATGATACCATAGATGGCTCTACAGACACTGGCAAACCTGGGCATAGCCACTGGGGACATATGGCTGTGGGAATGAACCGCTGGAAGAGCCATTCATGTGTAAGTGGTGCAGATGCAGGCAAAAATGTTTGTCAAACTATCAGCAATGCCAAGGAACCTGTGGCAGGACAAGAGGGAAGGAGTGAAACTAATTTTCCTGTTTGCCAGATCCATGCTTTGTACATACATACTGTGACACTCCTTTCATTAGTACAATGTGCACTAGTGCAAATTAAAAGAAAAAAATGTCTTCATATATTTTAGAAAAGTTATTCAGCCTCCAGGATAGCTGAAAACAATCTTTATCTCACAAGCATTTTCATAGGGTTTTTCTCTGCCCTGTATCAGGATAGAGTCAAGTATTTTCAGAAATCTTTGCTGTAAGAGCATAGCAGAGAGAAACTGTTCCTCTTCCAGCCAGCAGATGAGGAGTCAGCAGTTGCCTGGGAGGCAGGAGGCCAGGATTTTGCTGCCAAGCCCAGAAACAGCATTGAGGTCTCCATGGTCGTTGTTGAATGCTGTACCCAGGACACGGCCGTTTCTGCTGAAATGTCTGACATTTCTGACCCAAATTTCCTTCCTGGAGAGGAGAAACCTTCCCTCAAATGAGTTTCATAGCAGAACTGGTACATTCCCACAAGATAAAGTTTGAGTTTTTCTAAGTCATCATTTCTGAATTGAAAAAAAGGCAATACGTTCTCATCAGAAAACTTGTAATCATCTGCATTCTCCAGGCTGGAGACTTCTGAAATACTAGACTAAGATCAACACTGGACATAAGCTCTGTGTCAGTATTTGGCTTTACATTGCCAATATTATATCACAGCAGAATAAATACAGCTACTGTGAATGTCAAAGTTAATCTACAATAAATGGGTAAAAAAGAATACAATTTCAAACCATTTACTTCCTGTGACCTTTGAACATGGAGGATAGATAATGGGAGACAGAAATATTTGGCAGCAAATACTCTACTTGCTTGTCTAGAGAAAGTCACATCACAGGCTGACCAATCAGGGTGTCAGACCTGACCCCTGCTCATACCCTAGAACAGAAATGAAACTAGCGAACACAGTAAACCAGCAGTGGTTACTCTTCTGAAAGGGCTAGAAAAGGCAGAAACACAGCATCCCAGGCATTTCTGCATCCAACCAATGAAAATCTTCTTGTGGTAATTTTTCAATAGGAAATAAAGTCCATTCAGTGATTTTCCACACAATAAAATAGTGAAAACTTTTAATATTTCATCAAATGATCACACATCCAATACAAAAAAATCTTTCTGTATTTCACCTCACTTCTATTCAAAATAATACTGCAATGCCTTACAGAAACAACAGCCTGAATGATCACTATAGTAACCCACTCTTGTTTTCTGGTGGGTTGGGCTGTGCCTGAATGACATCTCCAACCATCCCACAAGACCAGGAGCAGCTCAAACTGTTTAAACACAACCACAGTTGTGCTGTTAACAGTCCAACGGTAAGCATGGCAATAGTGACACACATCTCTAACTCATTGCAGTTCTGCATTTATCTGAATGAGCTGTACCAGTATAAGCATCTTCATACCGGAGCAATCACAAACACGTGTGATGAGGAACTTGCTGCCTTCACAACCAGTTAAATCTCCAAAATACTTCTAAGTACAGAGCTGGTCCATCATCCAGTGCCTCTGTGGCAGGGTTGGGAGCGGAACAGAAATTGCCAGCTCTAACATTAAGGCTGCTTTCTGAAGTTTCTGTGAAGGCCTAGGAGTAGGACCCCATGGTGAGGTGGTTATATTCACTGAAACAGCACAGCGTGAAATGAACCTGGAAACACATTCTGCCCCAGATCAAAAGCTCAAATTCACTGAGGTATTGCTATGTTTAAGATTAAAGCTTTTAGACTTGGATTTTTTTTTAAGACTGCCTGAAAGCCATATTGTACCCCTCTTTTTCTGGTCTTGAAAGGTCTAATGATTAGATGATGAGCCACAATCTTGCAGAGCTGAAGCCAGGTGCTCCAATTCAATTTTAAATGTATTGGAAATGAGTTGGCATTGAGAGGGCAGATGCTATGTCACTAACCAAAAACAAAGGCAAAAATATCAGCTGCCCACAAGGCTTCACGCTACGTAGGAGCTAAGTGAGGGGTTTTGTTCTGAAAAAGGCTTACTGCAAAGAACCTCAAATGCTTCTGTTTTCTTATTGCTGACAGCACCACATCTGTTATGCGGCAGGTACCTCTTTGCAGTTCAATCCCATAAAAGCCAATTATTTCAGAAACTGAAGGGTGAAGCCAATTCACAGATAATGATTAGTTTTATCACTGCCTGCACTTTCTAGCAGTGAGAAGAGGGTGTTTCACTCAGGGCTGCATACAAGCAGGAGGGATGCTAGCAAGGCTTGTGTTTATAATTTACTCATTATAGATCAGTCTTCTGTAGGTGGGAACAAAGACACAAATGATAGTTCCTATGGTATCAGAAAGCTGTTTTTAATGTAACGGGTGCCTAATCAAGGGCTGAATTATGTTTACCTAGTGCAGAACATCCAGAGTCCAGTGTAGTTCAGATAATTTCCAGCTCCTGAGCATCTTTTTGGAGCAAAGCCTTGGCTTATTGCCTCTATCCATATCCCGGTGCTCTAGAGAGCAATGAGCAGGCACAGCACAGGGAGGGCTGTGGGACTTCTTGGATGGCCAGACCAGGGGTTTATGCAGTTTGTACAGTCCCAGGCCATTGCCCTCTGTGATTCTGGGACTCCAGCTGCAGTTCTCAGGAAACTCTTGGGACCACATCCCCCATCTATGCAAGTGAAAGCTGGTCTGGCAGTCTCTGAGCTGAGTAAACAAGTGAACATCTCCAACCCTTTGGCAACAGTCCCTGGAACTGGGAACTTCCTAGTCTGACTAGAGCAGAGTGCTGGAAGGGCTCACGGGGGAATACAAACACACAGGGATCACCACTGCAGGCTGCAAGAGCAGGTGCAGTTAATCTACTTCTCCTTTATAACTAGTATGTTAGCAGCCAGGCTAGGGAAGACCTAATAGTTAGGGAACTTAACAAGCTTATTCTATACAGATTTTTCCTGTAATGGGTTTTTCCATAGATATTTGCACCTGTCCAGTTTTATGGTTGGGATGTACTTTGGCTATCTGCAAGCAAAAGTTCCTCCCATAAGGGGTCAGCACCAGAAGCTAAACTAATCCCCTGAGACTGTACACAGGCTGGGGAGCAGACTGCAACAGCAGAAAACATCCATTTTCTACACTGAGAAAGATTTTTCTACAGAGATCAGATCCTACTGTGACCTCCTCGATACCAACTGACTTGATAAGCTTCTTCACAGTGCTCCTTCTCAGCTACTCAAACTTCTCTTCCTGGTGTGGATGGACTGACAGGCACTGCATTCCACCCTGGATAATCTGTATCGAAAATATTATCAGCATAAATGGAGTGAAGGAGGGACATCGGAGGGGCAATCCTTTATTTTCTCATTTTAAAAGTCTTGTAGCTTCATATTACCTTTAATTTGGATGTGTTTGTGCTCTTAAGCTTGGGAAAAACCCAAACCTGTGATGCTTTGGGGTATGGGGAAGACATCTCTGAAACCTGGAAAGAAGAATTCCCCTCTGTGCCTTCTCAGCAGTTATTGCTGGACAAACCTTTTGTTGACTGTGATTTACAAACTCTTCTCACAGTGTCTATTCCTCTGAGTTCACAGTCACTAGCTGAAAAATCCCTCACTCTCAGCCATCCCCTTTGTTACAAAATGATATAATAGTGGATTTCTAATCCTTTCATATTGTTCTTCCTTCCTCTCCCACAGAGCCTGGGAACACTATTAAAAACTCCAAGACAAAGATAATTAAGCAACTCAACTTTGTGTTTGTTTTAGTTCCTGGGGAACCATCTTTAATGAGGTCCTCTAATTCAATTACAACATAAGTTGTCCCTACTATTAATGAGGTTTTACCAGTAACTCTTTTGTTTTGTGCAAGTAACTTTTTTTCACTGGATTACATTTCTATTATTCTTCTCAGTGACTTTTGATTTACACCAATGTAAGACTGAGCAGAACTGGAACATGACAAAGTTCCTGTGTCAGAGGGACCTGATCCTGCACAGTTTATCTCACAGAAGTAAATGCTTTCCTGGTGAGGACATTCCTGATGCAAGATGAGACAGGGTCCCAGGCAAAAAGCAGCAAAGCCGTGCTGTTCCCACGTGTTGCAGGAGGTTTTCTTCAATAAATAAAACTCATAAGACAAATGTCTTCAGGGATTTATTCATTAATCCATACGAAGAACTGCAGTGCTAAACTCCTCAAGCCCTGAACTTTGATATCAGACTGCAGGGATGAAGCTCTATACCAAAGTTAGTAGAGAACTCATTATGATTTCTTGCCGTTTGTCAGCCTCCAGGGCAGCAATTTGTCCTCCATATAAAAAAAAATAAATCTATATGCTAGACACCTTATGTGTTTTGTCTGCGAACAAGATTCTGTTGCATTGAGAAAAACAGATTTTTAAAAGATGAATGACACAAACTTCCCCAAAGAACAGCTTGTTTGGCACACTTGCTTCTTCCCACAAAAGCAATGTTAAGATTCTCACAAAGTTCTAGCCAAGCTAATGGGAATATTTCTTTGGCTCTATGGAGAGATAGATAAGTCTGACATATCTTTTGATTTTGACTAGATTCACAAATGTGTTTACAGGCATGATGTGTCTAAATTCAGTGTCTTTTGGTAGAGGAGAAGAGTAAAATCACTTCATGGAGAACAAGACTGCCACATACAGAAAAATAAGGTGGCACAGGGAAGAAAAACCCCAGAGAAATCCTGAGAAATTATTAGGAGCAACAGAGCAGAGCAGAATCCCAAATGGTGGGGGACACATGGTGCATGCAAACAACAGAGTAGAAGACCATTCCTGCCTGGATCAGCCTAAATCATGAAGCACTTGCTGGTTTCCTTCTCATGTGTAGCAAAATATCGTAGCAAAGGGTGGCCTGATGGAGTAAGCAGTAATGAGGACATTGGGTTTTGGGCTACCACCAAGCTTTTGGGCAGAATCCTGAGGCAAACCCCAAATTCTCAACCACCTATCAAAAGTATCCCATGTAATCCTGGTACACAGATTCTGGTGGATTTCCCCTCCTAACTCCAAAGCAAATGAAGACAAGACTCCCTGGTGTCTCCCCCACTTTATTCCCAGCCTCCCTAAGTAATTCCACATCAGTTTTTCACCTACAACTGTCACACCTTTACATGCCAATTAGTGAGTGAAATGAGCTGGTCCAGGATAGAAATGGGAAGCTCATAGTCCACATGCCTATGTCTCAGCTAAGAGGGAAGCTATTATTTCTTCTCATGAGGAAAGGGGGCAGGCTAAAATCAGTTTCTGCAGGCAGTTTTGCCAAGCACTAATCCCAATTTTCAGTTGCTGCGATGTTGGAGACACACTTTTCTCCCAAATATAAGGTTGCCACTAGACAGGAAGAATTCAGGATAAATGACAACGCTTGCATTCCTAAGCCTATGAAAACCAGCCGTCATCATCAATTTGAAGGAGCAAGTATGTCTGAGAAGAAAGATCAAGGCAATTCTAAGGTTTAAATGTGATCCAAAACATTAAGAAAAAACAGTTTTAAAAGCCAGTTTTACAATGTCTGGAAACTTCTCCCATTGTACATGCATCTGATCATGTGAATTGTGGTTGCATACAATTTGTGTCTGGTGCCATTGAGAGCACGAGCTTCCTTTTGAGGTCCCAGTAAATTACGTAAAATGAGACTTGTGCACTTACTGCTTGCACACAAACTGCACCATGCTGTAGGTCTGGAGGGTGGCAGCCTCTCTTCAATTTGTATCTCTTCTGCTATTGCCACCCCAGCAAATGGGGTTGCTCCAAATGTAGGCTGGAGCTGGATTACAGTTCTTGGCTGATTGCTGATGCTGTATTTGCTTAAACACCACTGAAAAGCATTTGGCCATACAATCAGCTATTTCACTAGAAAATCATTTGGATGGAACCTGAATCTGAATGAAACCAAGAGTAGTTTTGTTACTAACCTTACCAGAGATGTTTTCTCCACTGTACCATTCCTATGTCCTTGTCACTGTCCTCCTTCACGTGCTGCTTCTACCAAAGCTCTGTAGAAAGGAACCACAGCAGCAGCTTCTTGAGCACTACCAGATGTTCTTTGCACATCCTTGTCTAATGCAGGAGAAGTAGGCTTGGCTCCCAAACCACAATTTTGACAGCTGTGCAAGGAGATCTAACATATGTCGGCTTCAGAGCATTTGAGATGTTTACAAAACATTCAGATACCTTCTCAGATAAAGGATTCTAGAGAAAGGCAATGTTTTCTTTTAAAAATTAGGAACACAAGAAATAGACAAGGCTCTAACTAAGAAATTTGCCATCTTAGTACAACAAACACACTAGAAAAAACACCCTGAGCTCTCATTTAATGATACAACCACCACTTGAAGGCAACTAAACATGCAGGTAAACAGACCACCCCGCAGGAAATCTGTGTGAGCCTCTATTTCCTATTTGAGCAATTTGTTCAACTTTGTTCAACAGACTGCTTCTGCAGTCCTGCATGGCAAGGTCACTGATGGAACTTCAACCCAGAGAAACTGGCTCAACAGAGAAACTGTCCCCCAGAGCAGTGCCCATTGGCACTGGAACACACCAGAGGCCCATAGCAATCTCAAGAGTGTCCAACTTCCCTCTGGAGATCTTTGTGCAGTCCTCATTTGGCAGCTCACCTTAGAGTTTAGCTGTGCTCTGTGCCATGGTGGTATTTTTCTTCCCACTTCCCAGCCTTCCACAGTCTCAACCCTCCAGTGGTTTTGTCTCTCAAGGCATTAAGCAAGTTGCTTCCCTCTCTTTATTCCAGCATTTCTACGGTTGCATTTCACAAAACCCCTTTTAAAGACTGACAGCTAAAGCTGTGTATATGCACACACACAAAAATGTGTGTGTGTGCGTGTGTATACGTATATACAAACACTCAGCTGCAGTACATGTCCTTTTCCAATCCAGCCTCCAGCCAGTCCCAAAATGATCTCCGTGCTGACCTCAGGGGCCTGTCACTTTGCCAAGCACATGTTTTTCCTAAGCACACATGGGCCATCTAACTGTCCAAATTACTTTTGGCACCACCAGGAGAGTAGCTGGCCCACCATAACTACCCTCTGACCCGTCCCCTTGTCCTCCTTGTCTGAATCCTTTACTTCAAAATTTTTATTTCTTTTAATGCACAGAGGAAAAAGGAAGATGCATGAAGTGCTCACATACATGCAGTCTGACCCTCTGCCAGCTCTCATCACCTTTGTGTGCACTCTCCCTGCTATCTTTGTTTACTGCCAACTCGATGTGAGCAGTTGCTAAATTCTATGCAGTAGAATGCTCAGCACTCGGCACACTTGGCCCTGACACCGAAGCATCTGGGCTGCAATTTCTACAATAACACAATACAAAACGATACATCCTTTCTATCAAACTTCCCCTTCAGGACCTCTGAATATTCTTCCAATTATACAGCCCTTTTATTTTCCACTTTTTTTGCTCCTCAAAATTTCAGTTCTATTGTTTCCATATGGTGTGAGTAGACTACGTCCAAATATTCCAGGTGACAAAATACCACTAGTTTCATACAAGTGCTTTAATTTTTATCACTTTCTCGAGACTGAGCTTAACCAATTCAAGTTTCAAAAGCACACGCTGCACTAGAAAGATATTTTCACTGAACTATAAATCAAATACCTAATAAAGTTCCTGAGATTTAAAAAAAAAAAAGTTCAAAAATTAAACTCCCATCCTCCTTTTCCAACTGTTTTTAATCAAGGACAGTATGAAATAATTTATCCAAGTTCAGAATGAAAAAAAAGAAAGCACAATTACTTTGAGATGAAATTTGAAGATTAAACCCCTTTTGATTCCTTGAGCTGTTTGACAAACATTTCTGTGGGACAGCAATTGCAGCAAGATGTTATGAAACATTTATGTCAGTTTGTAACATGCGTGACCACATGTTGGTCAAGACAGCTGAACTGTTCATTATTGCTAGGAAGCTGTAAATCACCCCTCTGGCAAACCTTCACATGAGTTTCAAAATAAATTGGTTCTGTTCTTGATCCCATTAGATGCTATAGCTTAAAATGCAAATAATATTATTGTTGGCATGGCTGCTGCCTGTCCACCTCGGCACAATTACTCCAGCCTGTCCTAGCTTAGACAAGTGTTGTCCGAGGCCAACACAGCGGTTTCCTTCCTCCAGCAGAACATCTATTGCTCTCTATCCGAAACAATTTGGCTAAATGACACAAAGATGAAGCGTGATTGCAGTAAGGGTAACAAACAGTCCAGGCTTCTTGAATACACAAGTGTAATCCCAAAATAATTTGATATGTGGATTATCAGGTGAAGGCAATGGCTAAAGCATTGATTTCACTCATGCACCTCTGTCAGGAAACACCAATCAAACCTTCGAACTTGCTATTCAAAGTGGGGTTTCACCTTAATAATACCTGCCTTGCTAAAAAGGGATGTTGCAGTGTGGGGAGCATTGGAGGCAGAGCCAGAGTCTGCAAATACTGGGAACACTGACATGATTTTCACTCATGGCCTGCTGCATGCAGGGCATATCTTTGGGAATAGACTCCTCAAACTCAGGTTTGAGGCCAAGGTTTCGATTCTCCTCTACCTGGCACCACAGTAATGCAGCAGCATCAGAGTAAAGCAAATGTAACATGATATTTAACTTCTCAGTGTTTGAAATAAATGAAGGCCTGGATAGACAGAGCTGAAAAGTTAGATGAAGACCTTATATTGGCCTTTAAAAATATAAAGGACATAAAGGACAAAATATAAACTATAGGAAGGATGGGACATACTTTATAGTAGGGCCTGTTGTGATAGGAGGTTAGTGGTTTTAAACTGAAAGAGGTTAGGTTTAGATTGGACATAAGGAAGACTTCTTTTTAGAATAACATTCATATTTTTTTACAAGGGCATGTAGTGATGGGACAAGGAGGAATGGCTTCAAACTGAAAGAGGGCAGGTTTAGATTAGATACTAAGAAGAAATTATTTCCTGTGAGGGTGGTAAGACACTGTAAGAGGTTGCCCAGAGAAGCTGTG
>QWTY01009007.1:10031-32358 GCA_008033365.1 Pseudorectes ferrugineus
GGATGCCCCATCCCTGAAAATGTTCAAGGCCACTTTGGATGGGGCTTTGAGCAACCTGGTCTAGTGGGTGACATCCTAGTCCATGACAGGGGGTTGGAACCAGATGATCTTTAAGGCCCCATCCAACCCAATCCAAGAGTCTATATTCTGGGGAAAACAAGGCTCATATTCACCATCAGTATGATTTTGGCAGTTGTCAATGGCTATATGGAGTTTTATCATATACAGCATCTTCCTCCTGGGCCTGAAACTCAGATACAAGAAGTTATCACACTATCTATAAAATCTGAGTGAGGGAGCACTCCTGAAGTTGTAGACTACCATTATGTTTAGCATTGAACAAAACCTAACAAGTCACACTCTGCTTTGTCATTCCTCACAATAAAAGCATGGTTGTCAGATTATGCGTCCATATGGCATGTCTTTTGTGTGTTTACAAAAGCCTTGTCTTCTGTCCCATCAGTACAACACATAAGGGCTGACTTTTCCAGCTCAGTCATTAACCAACATCACTCACTTTCTGGCAGCGTGTCTGAGTTGCTGCCACACGGCAGCATCCTTTCCAAACCCAGGAGAAAAGGTTGGCAATTTTGACTGACTGATCCATTACTGATTTTGATGAACTAAGGATTCTCTCGGAGAGAAATCCTGAAGCTGAGCGGCACCCCAGGGAGTTACAGAACAGTGATTTAAGAAGGCGCATACGACTGCATCAGCAGCCTCTTCAGTAAATAAAAGCCATAGGCTGGACAAAAGCCCATGAGCCAGAGGGACGGAATCCCAGTCCTGATACCTGTGTGGGCAAACAGAGGATTTTTTGGTGCCGCTCTCTAATAGTATGCAATGGTCAGGAGGAAGCCAATGGGATACTTCAGCCTCCAGAGCAGGGTCAGCACTGCCCCAGGAATTGACTTGGTCTCTCCAGGGCCCAAGGGGAGTTCCCAGTCACTTGGACATTAGCATTTCCAAGCTCAATTACATTTCCAATTGTAGAGTGGTTTTACTGTTTTACTACAACACAGATGTAGCATGCTTATTCTGTCCTCTCTCTTTTCTGATTTTCTTTCACAGAAAATGTAAAGAAGTTACGTGGCAGAGGTGATAACGAATGCCAGATTATCTCGTGGCTGTTGCTATTTCCAGGATGTATCACTCAGAGCTTTCAAGAACGTCAGTGAACATGTTTGGGCTGCAGTACTGACACACTGTCATTGTATTTCCTCTGATGACTTCCTGAAGCAAGGTTTTTGTTTTTTCTAGCTGATAGTAGATGTGTGTGTGCCAGAAGCTAAGGAAATGAGCACCATTAGTGCCAAACCTGCAGGATGAACCTAATTGCTGCTTCAGCACACTATACAAAACACTTGCACTAAAAGTTGATTATTTTCACAGTTATTAGTAACTTGTTATTAGTACTTTCATGATAGCATTCTCTGTACAAATAATATCAGTAATAAAGAAAGATCATCCTTCAGACAGTTCCTACACATTTATTGCTCTAGGCTGTGTTAGGCGACTTGGTACACACTGATTTAAATATCACAAAATCACCCCAGCTGGCACAGAGTGGAGACCTGCTCCCTTTGGGACGGCAGCTGTTGTGAGTCCACCAGCCTTCTGTTCAAGCGTAAACACTGTTTTCCAGCCAACAATGTTAAACCTTGCTTTTTAAAGAAATCAATCTTTCAAGGTGCTTCCAACACATACTAAGATTTAGTGGACTGAGTCCTTGGATACAGATTGAATTTTGACTTAGAGCTTGATCTCTGAACCACCACAATGTCTGGTGTGCTGAGACAGGTCAGATATCACATCCCAAGACAAACCGTGTGCAAGCTTCACACATGTTGTCAAAGGTATCTAGCTCTGGAAGAAGCTTTCAGAGAATGTCAAGAAGATCCTGGGTGTGACCTTCTGGAAACAACCAAAAGCCTTTCCCTTCAGCAACAGTACCCCTAACAATTCAAAATAACCTTTTATTCCTAAAGCCCTGTCAACTCAACTCTTCAAAAACACAAAGCATAACAGAGAGCTTAACCACAGATGGAGTCTGGACTCCTCAAAGAAAGGAGGGCGGTGTCTCCACATCTGAGTCCCAAGATGACAATCAGTGATATGAAGTCTAAAGATGAGCAGTTGCTTGCCTAAAGACAAAAGCACAGAGTTAATCCTTCTGCTAGAATAAATTTTAAAAATTAAATCTTTAAAACCAATTTAGAAATTTGTCTGAAAGCCATCTCTTCTGCCTGAGGCTTGCAGATTTGTTCTGAGCCTAATGCAGGCCTTCACTCAGCAGCAGGCTAGGGTGGAAATTATGAAGCTGACATTTAGGCCTGGCAAAATCAAACCCTGTATGTACTGAAACAGAAAGCAAAGTGGACTAAGCTTCCTCTGTTCCTTAGCCAGAGGGTTTGGCTTAGCACTCAGCCTACCCCTTCTTTCCAGCTTAAGACAAATAGTACTCCAGTGGTAAAACCCTGGCTCCACACCAAAACTCATGTTGAATCCAGAGCAGATCAGATATGATAAGTCTTTGGAATTTGTTGGCTAGATAAAAACGTAAATGTAAACAATGACAATTACTCCATTATTATTAAAAATTAAAACCTCCTTTAAGTGAAAGTTGAAGCAATGGCAAGACATACCAAGGTTTAATCATACTAAACCTGCAAGGTCCTGTGAGGAGGAGGGAGTAGGACTCAGTGATCCTTATGGGTCACTTCCAACTAGAGATATTATATGATTCTGTGATCTCACACACTTAAGGTTTTTAAGATAAATGTAACTCTCATACCAAAAGAAATGTTGCATTATTAAGCTACATGTCTAGGAAAAAATCTCATGCTTTTTAATTTATGTATAATCAACAGAGTCAAATTCAGTATCAGGTGCTGGATGTAACAAATGCCAATGAAGTGCATTCTTGCAAACATAAATATTTTAATTTCTGCTACTCTGAAATGCCCTCAACTTAGTGTCTTTGGATTTGAATTTAGCTAGCAGGTACAGTATTTTCTCTCCAGTTGGGATAGCCACAAAGTTGGAAAACCAACTCATATTTGATAAAGGAGAACTGGTTTTCCTTCGCCATTCTTTTACCAAGAAGAAGAAGAATCAAAAATAAAATCCATTTAGTCAAAACAAAAATGAAATGAAAATAAAATTTCATTTTCTTCATGAAAACAGAGTGCTACTTTCCAGGAGTATTTAGGTACTTGTAGATGCATAAATATACCTACTTGGATTATCAAAGATATATTAATATGTCTCTAATTTGCATTGCGTTCAGATCCCAGAGATTTAATATACCTCTGCCTAAATACTTCCACAATTCTGACTGAAAAGATAATAAGAAACAACATATTCTCTATTGGCTGTATTTTATTTATTTTATAAATTAGCTTTTCTCATAACATTATCCTGAGAGACTGGGTACACACACACATGCACACAAAAAACAAAGCCATAAAATTTATTTAGAAGAGATCTCTAATTTCTAGCCGAATAGCCCTAATATAAAATCAGATTAGAAGCATCTGGGAAAGGAAAAGAGAATACATATGAATGGATCTAGACAAGCTATCTGGCTGCTCAACTGAAAACAATGTCTTGGGGCTGTCTTCTGATAAAAAGAACTTGCTTACAGACAAACACGTGCATAAGCATTGCCAGCCAAGGAGAAAGAACATTAAGGAAAATAAAGACAAAATACAAAATCAAGTTTACTGCTTGTTACAGGTCGGACCTCAGTGAGCCAGTACTTTTCTCCAGATCATTTACTCCAGCAGGATGCTGTTTCTGCACTACAGTGCAATAACTGGTGAGCTGTTTTCACTACAGGGGTTCACTTCGTTGAGGGGGCTACGTGAGTTTTTCTAGATGTACAGTTTGTTGGACAACCAAGTTCCTCACCTTCTAATTTTGAGACCTCCTCTGCGATTTCCAAGGCTCAGAACATCCCAGCTTATTAAAAGGATGTGCACATGCGTGGCATTGATAATTTTGTTAATGAGTCCAGAATCAGTAGGAGGTTAGTGTCCCTAACAAAAGCGCTAAAGGTAAAATGGCATTTTGGGAAAGCCTCTACCAGTTGATTTCTTCTACTTAACCATGAACAAACAAAAAGAAAAAAATAAGTTAAAAGTGAACACACAACACATTTTTCACAGGGAGCCATGTAAATGTATCTTTTCTGTAGATTTTGTCTGTTTGTTTGTTTAGAGGAAGAGAAAATAATGATGTGCAGGTATTAAATTGTACTGAGGAGACAGAAGTACTCTGTTAGTGTGGTTTTGTCAGCAAACATTTGATTACTTGGAACTTTCTTTAGAGCCTGGAGCAGAGCCAGGTGGTGACTAGTGGTGGCACTGAAAGAAGAGGAACACGGTGGAAGTCAGTCACCAGAAGAGACCTTTTTTGCTTGTGCTTTGCCAAGTTGCTTGACAACGTGGCTGATGGAAACAGCTTCTTTTCATCAGTTACAATGCGATTCTTTCAGGCTCTTTCTCAGCTCAGCCTTATTGTCAGCCCTGTACACAGCCCAGTGCCGAGTTCTGCAATGAAGTCACCATAGAAATGACATGATGAGCGTGTACTGACCTCCCAACTGTGTTTCCTGCTCCTGAAATAAATTTGAGCTCAGTTATTACGGCGCCTCTGATTTAATAATTGGCTTTTGGGAGACACTCAAATGCTTCAAATGGAATCTTTTCTTAGGGTCAAATCCTGTCTCTATTGTAGCCTACGGGAATTTTGCCATTGGACTTTAATGAGACAACAATTTGGCCATTAATCCATGAAAATTTGCTACTCTAGTTCACACTGCCCTCCCATTTAGGACCCTGTTGTTCAATTCACTCTGAACCAGCTTGTTTTCACTTTCAAGATAATTGTGCAGACTAAAGAGTAATTCAAACAACAAATTCAGCAAGAGCAGGCATTAGCTGCATTAACTGTATGGCTGCTGGCTGGACACTGCTAAACCTCACTGCAGAATCTTCCCGAACCTGCTAACAGTCACTAAGTCACTGAAAATTCCAACAATTTCAACAAAAAGACCATAAAAGCACCATAAACAAGGAGTTTCCATGGTGCACAGCCTAGGACCATGAATATCTTTCACCTCCAAGAGAGAGGAGCCAATTCTTTAGGTCAGGAAACATCAAGGATCAAATTCTCTCTAGTTGTATATGAGGTCTCACGTTACTGGGAGTGTACCTTAGGGCAGACCTTCCAAACTGCCTCTTGCACATCCTGGCTGACTTCTGTAAGCTTCAATCTATCATAACGTATTGCATTTTTGTAATCTTGTTTGAGTTGTAGGTCTCTGATAATCTTCAAGCAAGATACAAATGTTCTTTTAGAAATGTCTGTACAGTGCTGTTCAGCAGACGCGCACTTGTGTTCCTAACCACTCTTCACAGACTTGCTTAGAAGCAATTCATGTACTCCTGGGGCTCACAGACTAAACACCAGTGGTACAGAAAATACCGCAAGTTTTCAGAGGTGACCAAGATCACAGTAACTACCACTAATTTTAAGTCTCTTAGATAACTTTTCCTACCTTGGCAATTGCCCATCGCTCTTGTTCACAGCTAATCCTAAATTATACTCCTGGACTTCATTCCTACGACATTTTGCATCACCTAGAGAAATACCTTTATAAATACAATGTCAGATTTCTCTGTGTGGAAGAGGGTTGAATAAAAGAATATCTGGTTTTCTGTGTCTCTGGTTAATAAAACATAGCATTTCTCTCCTGTTGCCTCTCATCGATCCTGTTTAAGTGGTCAGGCACGCTCTGAAAATGCACAAGGGCTCTATTATGTACAGGCAGTAGGTACAGCAGGTTTCACTGGACTGTAACTGATTTGTTTCAGATGAAGGGATGCTGTTAACCACCACTGTGAATATAATTGCTTAGTTGATTTCCACATTCTTGTCATTGTTGGCCTGGCTACTGCGAGAACAAGCTGGTGAGGAATTCCCTAATGCTGGTTAAAAAAAGAAAAGGAAAAAAAAAGGAAGTCTTCAGGTCAAACCAGGAGTTCATCCAGACATGCCCACACCAGAGGCAATACAAATACGCCTTTTCACCACTTCACTGCTTTTCCTTTGCTCCTTCTTTAGACCAGAACAACTCCAGGAGGAGAGATCCTCCAGATGAAGAGGGAAAGGGACCTTTGCATATGGTCAAAATACTGAGGTGCCACCTCCAAGCAAGCTCTGAGATGAACAATATCTGACTCCTTCTATGACATGTGGCAGGGGGCTCAGAAGCCTTTAGCAGACTTGCAGTGCTGGCTTTTGCTCGCAGTCCTTACACAAAGTACAACTCTGCTCCTGATGTGTTGGCTCTGTAGCATGTCCTGTGCTATGAAGTTTGTGGGAAAGCCCCCAGATTTCAACTGAAACCAGAGCTGGGTGCTTCCATCAGAGCATAAAGAAAAGCCACAGTTAATTTATCACACAGGGTCTTAGTGGTCCTGGATTTGGTTCCCTCCCCTCTCACGGGCTCAGACCAGAGTGGAGTCTGGTAGCACCTGTAGCCTCCAGCAAAGACTGATGCCTGCCTGTGCCAGATATTATACACACACGGGGTCCATGGCTTCTGGTCTAAAGGTTGTTGAGCAGCATAGCACTAGGAGTGGGAATGTTACAGGGAAGGTATTTGCAAAGGTGTAACGGGAAAAGTCTGGTAGTCCACGGGTACTGGGGATCCAGGTGACCTTAATGTCTCTCTACTGCCAGTTCCCACTACATTTCTAATCTAGACTCTTTGGATTTTTATTAATTTTGTCTCTCTGATGGAAAGCTCATGTGCACATCCTTCCTCCTCTGATTTATTCTTTTCCAAACACCAGAAATGAAGGCCTTCTCTTTTTACAGAGGCTTTTGGACATGCATTTTTCCTCCATCTGACATGTAATGTCAAGTGCACACATAATTCTTTGTAGACTAGGAGTCCTAGGCTTGCTTTCTTACCTTTTTACTTATCTCCCTCATCATTATTATCTAAATATGGGGTGTATCTTATTATTCATTTCTCAGTAAAACTCCTTGGAAAATAAGGTGGAAACACTATCATTTATAGCATTTTGGACATTTTACTTGGTTTAAGTAATTAACCAACATAAATTCTCCTTAGGAAAAAACTAAACCAAAACAAAAAAACACTGTGGTGAGACAGCCCTTTATAGAAATGGCCTGGCAGCATTTAGTATTGACAACTATACTTGCAAGCATTGCTTACCAGCAGCAAGACACATAAGCTCAATGCACTCCAGGTACCAGGAGAGGACTGTGACTTGCAGACTGACTGAAAGAACAGCAGCCTATTTCTTTTCAATAAATGCAAAGATGTTGTTCTGGACTATGAAGAAACCCTCAAAAACATTCATATTAGAATAGCCCTTCTCATGCATCACAGCCTTAGGGTCCAAAGCACACTGTAAAAAAACATACAGGAGATCAAAACAAAGCTATGAAAAAAGGTGGGCTCTGTCCCAAAGAGACAACTGGTACAGAGAGGCAGGAGAGAGCAGAGGAGCAGTACTGATTAGCATGATGAGCTTCATCCTCAGCACAAGCCTCGCAGTACTCTCAGCATGCCCGCTGCCAAGTCAGTAAGTCAGCTCAAAAATATTTGTTATGTTAAAGTAATCCTCTGTGCAAGTCGTTTTAGTGTAGGATGACATTCGTCTCGGAGGTAAAACACAAAGGATCTTTGGCTGAATTCTTATTGTGAGTGACATGAAGAAAAACCCCTCACCATAGGACACCGATTTATTGCCTATGGCCCCATTGAAGTGTCTGCATAGAAAATCAGGCTACTCCCATCGAGCTGCATGACACCCAGCTGGGCATGCCGTGCAAATGAGGAGCTCACAGTGCCAGCTTTGGCAGTCACCAGGCCTGCGGAGGACAGACATGGCTAAGCAGGACAATCATCCTATAGCGTAACACAGTCAAGAGATGCTTCCTTGGAGGGACAACGTTGAACAGACCCTATGGATCTATACAGCAGAGTGGAAAAGAGAGCATGTTGTTCTTTCTAAAAGCAAGAAAGACCGAGGAAGAGATGCTCCAGATTTCTGTCTTCACGTAACTGGGATGCATTACCAGCTGCAGGAGGTAAGTAACCAGCATAAATTACTGCATCATTAGCTACCTAATAGGCAACTCTTGCTCTCAGAATTAATTGGGTGAGCCAGGAAGGGCAGAATAAAAGTAGACAATGACACTGTATGAGATGTTTTCCTTCTAATACCATTCAGTAGCAGCACTAGACTACCCCCATCTGAAGGCTGTAAGGAAAAGTTTTGGGATGGCACTACAGCAAAGGGTACAGATGGCTCCTAGTAATATTCCATCACCAGGGACCTTATATTGAGTCCTGTTACATTCTTTCACATAGTTTGTGAATACATCACTGATCCTACAAATCCGACATGTAGTAAATAATAAGTTAAAAGATTAACTCATTTTCCCAATAGCTCACTTCCCATAGACATTTTACTGCAAACACAAAGGCATTTCAGCTTTCTGGCACTGCTGCCATGCAAAGTTCACAAGTTGAATTTCATGGTATGTGTCTGAAATGTGCAAAATGACTTTTCAGTTTTGCTGCATAAAAGGGAAGTTTCTCCAGACTGCAGAAGTGCAGTCAAACATGGATGTTTAGTTTCAGCCTCACAGGAAGGGCTGAGAAGCACACGCAAAGCACGCTCCTGCCAGCATAGCCCTTCAGGGAGGTCACAGGCTAAAGGTTTACAGCACTTTCCCTAAAACAGGAAAGGAATTAAGTCATTGTTTCTATACTGGACAAAAAGTTAAAGAAAGACTCAAAGGCCAGGCTCAGTGGTAAGCAGTACGAAATACTTTGTAAACTTCCTTCTCTCCTAGAACTACCATGGCACCACTGAGGGACATCTCTGCTAGTGAGACCCAGAGCAGTTGTTTTGGAGGTGATACAAACAGAGCAAAATCCTGCCCAAATAGACTACAAAGGATAGGAAGTCCAGCTTCCAGGTCCAGGCACACAGCAGGGCACAAATGTGTACCTGCAAGATAAGCAATGATTTTGAGAGATGTGGTGCTTATGGACATGGTTTAGTGATGGACTTGGCAGTGCTGTGCTAACAGCTGGACTTGATCTTAAAGGTCTTTTCCCACCTAAACAATTCTATGATTCTGTATCAGTAGCTTAACTTGGTAAGGTAATAGTTTTTTGAAAAGTTGGTTGAGTGTTTCAGCTTTGGTGGTACTCAGAGGAAGTTCTTTCTAATGTGGAGAAAATGAGAGAAAGCAGGAAATATTACAAAGGAATGACAGAGGCTTATGTTGCAAGCTGCTTTGAATCAGGAGTCAACATCTGACAATAAATAAAAGAAGCCATGCAATGAGAATCACCTGTGAACTGCTCTGACCGCAAAGACTGGTTAGATTCAATACAGCAAAGTGAAGAAAGAATAGCAGCACACAGAAAAGCCAGAAACAAAGCAAAAATGCTTCCGGTTAATTCAGATACAGAATTCTAAAAGCCTAGATGAAATGAAAGCTGTATGACATTTCAGCATACGAAAGACCATGCACTGGAGATGTTATGCAAAAAGAAGCTGATAAATACACTGAGTACAACCTTTAGAGAGACACAGAGCGCCTGCTCACATTGGCATGGAGGCTGCTGCAGCTTACAGTGATCCAGAAAGGTAGGGAATGAAATACCAAGTTCACCATCCTAGGTACACAAGGACGAGCTAATATCTAGATAGCCTTAAGAAAGGTCAGATAAAACTGTATCTGGAATAGGCTAAATTGTAGCTCATAGAGAAAGGACTGCAGTTAAAGAGATTTGCATGTGGAGAAATATAAGATGTACATCACACATAGGTGATGGTAGTTGCACTTGTAGTTATGGTTAAGGTCAAGGGAAAAGAAAGGGATAAACGGCAGGAGATCTTCCCCCAAGAAGTCCTCTAGTAAGAAGAAAATAAAAATGTGATGAGAGAAGTATGAATAGAGGCAAACAGCCACAGATGGCAAAGGATGATGGGACTTCAAGAACAGAGATGTCATGGACTTTGCTGAAGTTGGCAGAGATTGGAATAGAAGGAAGGGTGTAAAATACCGTCTTCGCGGTTTTGTTCCTAAGACAAGGAGGTCTTGTCACTAGAAATGTTTCTCCCAGCAGGAATATGCAGTGTGTACCACATAATTATTTAGACCACAGAGAAATGCTGCATTTGAACTTTTATCAAAGAAGAAGAAACTTCCATATCACTTGGATCTGGTCCATTAATTTCCCATTCCTGGTGTCATACCTATTCCCTCTGAAAAAAAAAAAAAAAAAGAAAAAAGTGATGCAAAGGATTTATGACTTTCTTAAAGCACAGCTCAGCTGTAAATAGGAGACAGGGAGAAACTTGCATGAAAAAACAGCAAAACCTCAGAAAGGGGTGAAGTAGAGACAATGGAATGACAATATCTCTGAGTGCACAACTCCTGTCCCATGAAAACAGGTTAAACATTTTGATGTGAAAAGCTTACATCAGCCTTAAAACAGCCATAAGGTATGAAGTCTTGCACTCCTTAGAAATCAATACCCAGCCTTCAAAAACCCTGCTGAGGACTCTGCCCTGTCCAAAAGCTCCAGGTCTCTGCATCCACCTCTACATGGGGCCTACCAAGGGGGCAACACCACCACCAGCAGCAGCAATACTGGGCTGCCTCTGTGGCATCTGGAGGAAGCTCTTAAGCTAAGCCAGCAATCTCCTGCGGCCAACAGCAGAGTTGAAGGCAGCTGTCAAAGAGGGAGGATTCCCCACAGCTCAGGGTCCTTCTCTCTTTCTCTTTTTATTCCTTCTGAATCCTGAGCAGCTCATCAGGGCAATTCTCCGATCCAGAGCTAAAACAATCTGAACGCTTATAACACAGTGGTTATTGAACATTTCCCCCAATAGCATGCATCTCTGTTTATAGTGCCCTTGACTAATGCAGGCCCTTCCCAATTCTGAACCTATAGGACTGCATATTTTAACAGGGTATTCATTTTGTATTAAAAAAGCATCCCTTAACTGTAGCCAGATGTCCACTGAACTCTGCAAAAAAGCTTTTTCTACCAGTGCCACTTGGTTTACTCTTACATCTGTTGCGTAGCTCAGGAATTAGTAGAATGTAAAACCTTTTATGAATTCCCTCTGCTCTCATTCAGTGTTAATATATTCAACATGTTTTTCTAAAACCACATGCACGTTTTTTCCATTTCTTCTAATTTACTTGCATAACTTAACTCCCAAAGCTAACCCAGAAAATTCACAGAAATTGGAGACAAACCCCATCCACCTATATAAAAGCTTGGTCCACTTCTCGTTCTAGAGAGGATCATTTCCAAAGGGTGAAATCTGACCTGAGTGAAGTTAGGGGCAAAACTTCGAGGGGCATCATTTAAAGGAAGTTTGGCTCAAAACTACCCCCAGGACTCTTCCCTCACCCCTGTTATTTATGGTTATGACACACCATCCACTCTATATGAACATGTTTGAATCAGTATTCAGAAGATTAAAGCTCCTTAGACTGTGCTCAAGACTATACACACCATAATGGCATCATGGAATTATTAGCATCTCGGTTTGTTATTTTCCTAGACATTTCTTCTCTGTCTGAGACTGAACTTTCCATATTATTTTCCCCTCTTTAATCTCAAGAAGTAAGCATTGGTGTCAAATTTGCCAAATAAATCCCAAGTCATCTTGGTCTTTTTTTTTTTTTTGGAAATGAGCGAGGGAAAAATGACAAACTGTAATTACCATCTTACTCTCTATTGTGTGAAGACCAAATTGCTTCATATTCAGCATAAATAGTAATTTTATTCTTTAAAGTAAATTCTGACCTGATTTCAATTTTCTTCTCGGTTAAAAAGGTGGTTGGTTTTTGCACAGAAAGAGGGAGAAAGCAAGTACTCTGAGTTGCCTATGTGGTACAGACGTAACAAGAAAGGTTATGAAAATCAATGAGCACGAATGTGCTGTTATGGATGCTGCATTTCCATCATTCTGATTTCAGGCCGTGCTCACAGTGCCAACATAAATCCACAGAGAGCAGCAGCCTCTGCACATCTTGTGCTTCCAGCTGAACTTGCTACTTTCATTAAAGTGAATTCCTGTGCACACTGTTCCCCAGCTGAATGAGTCAAGGGGCAAATCCAGCTCCTCTCTCTTTGCCAATGTCCTGCTGACATAGCCCACATAATGACACTGCATGCTGGCACAGGGTAGGAAATACATCTGGAGGAGGATCTATGTCCAAATTTGTAGTCATGAGCCAATTTTTTTTGCCAAATGTGTCTTACCCCTATTAGTTCTCCTGGTGTGGGGAAAGGAAACGTATGATTATTGATCTCCCTGAAGAGGTTACATTCCCCATCAAGTGGCCTTGGGAGAGTATTAATTTCCTTCCCGCTCAGTCAAGCTTCCATGAGAATGTCCCACAGCAATACACCCTTTCGGTCTAAGGTCTGCTCAGCTGCAAAGCTACTTTCTTTTAGTCACAGAGAAAAAAAAGGGGTTGGAGGGGGCATGAAGAGGTCCTCTGGCTCATTCTTCCACCATAAGGCAAGGTGAGCTACACCTACACCTCTCTGGAAAGACCTTTTCTTTAGTCTTAACAACCTCCCATGTTAGAAGTTCCACATCCCCCATTCAGTTCACTTCAGAAAACCATCCTGTTGTCCAGCCCTCCCTTGCAGTGAAGCTCACTACTTCCCATCATGTCTCCCATAGCTACAAAAACCAATTTATCCCACTGTGTTACTGCCCCACTTCAGATACTTGAAGACCACCGTCATGTCACCCTCACTCCTTTATGGAACACACCTCCAGCTTCTGACCAAGGGGCCACATGTCCTTGGAAGTGCTGTGTGCCAGATGGGGCGTGGCACCCAGCTCAACTGCACAGGCCAAAGGGAGGAGAAGGTTTACTAAACACATCTTGCAAAGAACACCCCAATCTATACATACTCATATGAAGCCTGGATTTTTTTTTCACAACAGTATGAGATTGTTGTCTTGTGTTTGGTTTGAGATCTGCCACAACCCCCCAACCCCCCTTCGGATCCTGCAGATGTGCTCCCTGGCTGGATTTCTCCCCTCAGCTTGTGTTTGCACTGTTGATTACTGCAAATCAACCTCACATATGTATGCTTTTTCATGTAATTACTGCAGTTTGTGCAAACAATTTTGCATTCTAGTTCTGCCCTCAGATGTGCCCACAGACACTCCATAGCTTGTTGTCATCAGCAAATGTAATGAATAAATACCTCAATTGCATTGCTTCAAAATCACTTCTAACTCAAACCCTACAATATGCAGAAAGCAGCAAAAAGCACAGAAAATAGAGCCCTCTGTTATATCATTGCTGGCATCTAAATTTCTAACAGCCAGCTTAAAGGGATGATTTCTTAGTTTCTGCGTTCTGCCATGGCAAAGTGCATGGGCCATGACGGAAGGTTGTTCTGGTTTCAGTAAACTCAGGAAGGGGGAATCACTGCTCCCCAGTGCCAACAGCATTCCCATGATCTCAAGTAGCAGCTGATAAACGCAGATTGCCCAGGCCTCCTGAGTCCATGAGAACTTAAAGGGAGCAGTGAACAGGCAGGTAACATTACCATGGAGTCATTTTACTATATTGTTTCTTTATCGTTTACTGTATCGTTTCTATCAAAACCACACAAAGCACAAGCTGTTCAGGCTAACAAGAAGTAAGTATTGCAGCTGCCACTACCAGAAATGTTTGCTACACCTCACATTTCAGAAGAAAATGCCTAGACTGGATGCTTCAAAGAGCAGCAGGTTCCCATCAGAATGAGTTACTTGGCAGCTACAGCCAGAGAACCTCTGCACCGCGCTTCTCGGGGGAGCAACGCAGGACTGCAAAAGGCAAAATGGAACAAGCCATTTGTTTCATTTGTGTACCACAGTTGTTATAAAACTACAACAATCAGGTGGGAAAATGTATCCACAAGCACGAAATGAAAAAAAAAAGGTTAAAGGAAATGCAGGCTATGTACATCTTTCTCTGTTTTGTACATCTTTTGTTTCCCGCCTTTGTTCTCTCCTTCCTGTTCCTTTAAGCTTAGGAAGAATTGTTACTACATCACAGTGATGAGCATTCTTGAATTGTCATTTCTTCACACTACCATGTCCTACATCACAGCCCTGTGCACAGCATCCAGGCAGTTCACGGCTGTCTGGAATTACTGTCCATCTCCAGACACAGCTCTCAGCTGTGGCTGCAATCAGCTGGGACAGCTCAGGGCTGCAGGCAGAAGTAGCTGCCAGCTCACATCTGGAGCCAGCTGATGGCTGCTTCAGTCAGCTAAAGGACTTGTTCCTCATTGCAGACTTACAGCAATGCCACCCACAGCCCCTGACTTTTACAGCTCCCCTGCAGATCCTCTGCACTGAAATGGAAAGAGATGCAGAGGCCTGGTGCCAGCTCCTCTCTGCACAAGAAAAACCTTTTATATCAGCTTTACCTGCCCAGTACACAGGCATTTTATGATCCTGCATCAGCCAACCTACAGACAAAATGCTGGGCACAGTATCATTGCATTCATGATTTGCATTGAGGGAGTGAAAACAAAAAATTCCCCATTCCCTCATGTACAGCCAGGAAGGATAAACAACATAATTCAGCCTCAGAAGGTTTCCTCTTCCAGATTTGGACAATAATCTAGTGGCAGTCAAGGAAAACTGGCAACAACCAAGAAGGCGTCTCCTGCCTCCCTATGGGAGCAGAGTAAGTAAGAACGTTAAGCTGTGTTTTCCCATTTCTCCTAGCCTCTCCAAAGGCCATATCAAAAAGGGAGTAGGAAGCAAACAACTTGGTGAAGTGATCCTGCTGCAGTACATCTGTCTTTTCAAAAGCTTGAGTCAGCAAGCTGTGGAGGTTGGAGCACTTGGCTTGGAAGTACATTAACCCCAAGAAAGAGCACGGCAGCAGCAGCAGAGCCTCAGCATGCCTCAGCAAGCTCCGCCACAGCACCTTGCTGCACGAGCAGAGTCCGGTGTCCGTGTTCCTGAAATGCGGGACTCTGCAGTGTGGGAACACATGGGATGGGGGAAGGCAGGAGGTGCAGGCAGGATGCAGAGCAGCCACAGCGGCACAGCTGGAACAGCAATGGTGTCAGACCAGTGACCCAAGCAACCTGCTCAGGAGAGCGGGCTCTGACAACAGACAGCACCAGCTGCTTTAAAAAGTAGGAAATAATTTGCAAAGATGGCAAATGGACATCTGCTTTGCATCCAGTGGGTTTCCTTTTGAAGTTCTGGGGCTTTTGCCTGAACCCTATCTGCACCCACACATGTACTGGCTGAGGTGTTCATGCACTTGGTTTAAGAGGCTTTGGAAATAGAAAATAAAGACCTGCATTTGTACTATGATTCAGCAATACCCCAAACTTTCAAGTTAGTTCAGTAAATAACAGGAAAATCCAGGGAACTACATCAAGTCTCTTAAATCTCAACCTTTCTGTGAGTCTCACTTGAAAAAACAGGTGATGCTCCTCACTTCGCTGCTTCTTTCCACTTCTCCCTCTGTCTCATAAGGGCTACTGCTGCCTCTTCAGCACCCATCTCAAGCACAGCACAGACCCATCATGCTGGTCTTACTGCCCCAGCTCCGTCCCTCCAACATGCATGGAGAGCTCTGCGCTAGGCTATGGCTCAGGCAGAGAGTACTCTACTTCTTCCTGGAGTCCAGGTTTCCAACTCAGTACCTTTACAATCTCATCTCGGGTAACTGTAAATACCATATTAAATGTTAGCTTCAACAATGTCCAGAGTTTGATGGGTTCTATAAGCAATTTTCCTCTTCTTGTAACTACACTATTGAAAACTGTGGCATGCTGGGAAGCAAAAAAAAAAAAAAAGAGAAAGGGCAGCCCCAAAAATGTTTAGAAATCTCATGTTATGATGAAGCACAAAATTATTTTTATTTCACCAAAGCAAGGGATATGGGCTAAAACATTTGAATACTTTAGATTTCTGTACACAGGAGAGTAGGAAGAAATTAGCAAACAACTCAGGTACCTACTAAACAAAGGACAGAAACAGGTCAGGGCAGGTCAAATAGCTAAACTCAGCTTTTCAGGCCAAACTGATCTGAATTCAAATCAATGATGTCCAATTCTGTAATTTACAGCTTAGTAGCATCTCCCTCCGGAATGTCAAAATAGCAACTCAATGCATAGTCCAGTGCTTTCACATTTCCCTAATGGAGCTATTCACATGCTGAACAAAGCCTGAAAGGAGCCAGGCTAGGAGGAAAAAAGTATGAATCTCACTAAATATTCAGTATTTAAAATGCAGGTCAGAGAACACAATTGAGTGTAATTAGAAAACTCAAACGGGACCCTGCATGTTAATGCACTTGCTCACTGCTTGGGTTCATTTCAAAGTGTTCCCATTTGATTGTCCTTGGAGACATTTGTGTTTGTATCTAACAAAGAAGATAAAAAATGACAGGAAATGTTTGTTCTGGGTGTATCTGTGTAAATCTGCTTGCAGCAAAGATGTTATTGCAGCCCTCCACTACAGCACTGAGTTCATGAGACAGGAATGGTTGGACACTCAGTGCTGCGTGAACCTTCTTCCCTGGAAAACCCCTTACTAAACTGCATCCGTAGCAAAATGTAGTTTCCAGGGCACTGGGGTTTGACTTTTAGAACTCTGGAAAATTTTGTCAAGAATTAGAGCAGTGACACAGATCTGTATCACAACCTGCCTGGAAATAATCAGGTTTTCAATTCCCAGCAGCAGTGCATAGAGATGCTGCTTAAATGCACAGATGCAATGATGATGTATTTATAAAACAAAATTTCACATGCTTTTATTTAGGGTTATAAACAACATTGCTTCTTGAAATCACTCAGTGTATTAATAAACCCTAAGTGTGTGAAGCACAGTCCCCACTGAAGCCCATCAGCTGCTCCTGTTGGTGCTACTCAAGTATGACATAGCAAAACAACTTGGGTAGCATTCCTCCAGATAAATTTTTCAAACCCTTTGAAGTTTAGCCCTTCACTATCTCTTTTTCAAAAGTTGTCATATTATATAAATCATCAATTTTTATTGCTAGAGTTAGTATATTTTATAGAAACAAAAATAAGATGTGTTGTGCTTATATTTCCTTCAGTTTATGGCTTTTGTGGAAAAAAAACACAGGGCACGAGTCACAGCTGAATCAAACACTATGAAATATATTCAAGAAACAGTTTAGACTACTTCAGGCCAGGACTGTCCTGAAGAGAGCTACTAAGGGATTATTCCCAGTATCCTTATGAAGGATTGACCTCCTTCCTTGTCCTTCCTAAAGACATTGTATAAAGTACATATATATGTACAAGAAAAAAAGAAAATTAAATACTGACTGGAGGCACACAATGTTTGCAACAGACCTGAACAAACAGCCCAATGGGAATGGTCCAAAAAGTCTGAATGTTTTCAGACTACTCCCATCTTTCTGTTGTGTGTGAAGTCCCAAAGTTTCAATGCTAAACTAGTGCAGTGGTTCTCAAATTTTCCTCACAAGATCTCCCTTCCTCCAGAGAGAACTGTCCTGACTAGAAGATATCACTTCTGTTTGCAAGGTGCAGTAGCAGATGGAGGGCTGGAATCCCAGTGCTGGGGCACACAATGAAGTGAATTGGAATCAAAACAGATTACGAACAGAAGATTAACCTGTGTAGATGCTTGTTATTTCAGCTGAATTAAATGCAACTAATAGCAAGTGGTAGCAAACACACGCATATACACTAAGGTTGTTAACACCAAATATAGGATGTAAATCATACTTTTGAAGTATTCGAGCCCATTTTAAAGCATTATCCACAGATGTAGACATTAAAAAAAATTAATGAGTCACAGTAACATAATGAGGTGAAGATCTGGAGGAATATCCTATTCTGTTCTGTTCTTTAGGACTATCTCAGGCTCAAGAACAAATGTAAAGCTGGAAACTCAACAGGGGATTGTCCTGTGTTGTGCGACAGCCACTTGTAAGGTGGCCAGTGTGTGTGTACTATGAAAAGTCTTATTTTGTGTTGCTTCAGCTGGGAAAATACTGACTTAAGTGGTTGCTTATTGAAATAACTGAATATCCAGTTCCCACACTTGGTCAAGAGTGGTGGATGTGGCTCCTGCTCCTTGGTCTGACCCATGTCCATGGGGCAGGGCCAAGGAGTCCATCCACAGTCCAGAGCTCACCACTGTCCTTCCCACAAATCTGCACATTGTGGAACCAGCCATGGGGACCCTTCTGAGTTTTAATCTCACAGGGCATTTTATCCTAGACAAGGTCTGCTAAAAGCTGTTCCGTGAGGGGCATTCCCCCTCCACAGACTGAGTGCACTCAAGACCAGTCTCAATCTAAGACGCACTTCCAGCAGTTGCAGATGGGATCTGACAAAGGCACAACTCTCCCTCCCATCTTCTTGCCCTTATTCTCTCCTGTGGTCATCAACCAATCCCATGCCCACGTGAGGAGTCAGTTCACATACTACATGGGACATCCCAAACAATTCTTCCCAGGAGGGACTAGCAGAGCTGTGGCATCTCTGCAGTCACCCTCATGTGAACAGCACACACTGCTCTTCAGAGAAGCAGACTGAAACATGGAAGAACTGTTAACCACCTCATTTGAGTCAAATCTAACCCAAATAAAACCAGAACCTGCTTTTAAATCCCTTACCTCCTAATTTGTGACTATTTGGCTTGCAGATGCCTGTATGCTTGTATTCTGACTAATGAGAGATGTTCCCCTTCCTGCCCTCAGCGAAATACCCTGGATTTCACTCTCCAGCAGTGCAACAGGAATTTGAGGGCTGCATTTTTCTTTCCCAAAGGGGAGACAAAAGCTACCAAGCATCTCTACTCCTTTGAACCTTGCAGACAAACTGAAAAAAAAATCTCATTACTTGGAACATATTTTACCTCCTGCAAAGGGTGAAGCAGGCCAAGTGCAGAGAGTTAAAAAACCAAACCCAGTCACCCTTCCTCCATCCTTGCAAACTCACTGGAGCCTAAAGCATTTCCAGAGATCTCCCACTGTGGGGAGCTACAGACCACAGTGCCCTAGAATCACCCAGAGAGAAATAAAATTAAGGGGCTTTAATGCAGCAGGTAGGAACTGGATGTCAGGGTTTCCTTCTGGAGAATGTGTAATAATTGCTGTGGTACACAGAAAGTCAAAGAGATGAGTATCCACATGCCAGAACCAAGCTGGTCCCCTGAGCAAAAGGCTGGCAGGTCCCCTTTTGCATGTCCCCGTCTAAGCTGCAGGTAGCTGATGCCCTGAAGGAATGTGAGCTTTTCCCTCCTTCAGAAACGCTTCTGGCTCTTTGTGTGCTGCTCCTGATAGCGGAATTCCCTTCCCAACCCCCAGCAGGAGATCACTTTAGGCATGTGCACAGACAGACAGCCTGCTATGCCAGCCAAAATAGGCTTTCTTAAATCCTTCACATTGACATCAGGTCATGAGCTGATGTCTAAGAAAATTAGTGGAAAAACTCATAGCTGTAAACAGATGGCCCCATTTCACCTAGTAGAGAGCAATGAAAAAAATCAAATAACTGTCAGATGAACACTTGAATGAAGTGAGGCAAAGTAGCACAAAGATTTCAACATGAGCTAAACGCAGAACTGAGAGCTTTAATCTGACACGAGCTTTTGGGTCCCAGCAAAAAGCCTTACAGAGAAAGGAGTGACAGTGCAACACAGAAAGCCACAGCAAAGTGGCAGCCTGTCAGCCATAAGCAGATGAGAAGATGCTGCTCCTTAAGATAGCTGCAGGGCTGACTTGTATTTGAAGATTTAGCTTGAATACCCACTCACCTACAAGACTCTTGGGTGCACCAAGAAACTGACCTCTCAAAAGGTCAAATTCTTAATAAGCATCAGAGTGAAGAAAGCACAAGAAACAGCCTGTTTTTCAAATTCCAGGGGGGGACAAATCCACTCCATCAGCCGTGGAGCAGTGTCTGATGATGCCAAATTCAGCCCTGCTTGGGGCTGGACTTCAGCTGCCAGGCTGAATCTGATCCAAGCAGTTAAAAGACAGTTGTTTTGGTTCATCCCTCACACACTCCCAAACTACTACTATTTTCCCACCTTTTAGTTGACTCATATAAAAATAAAGACCTGGTACAAAGAACACAGGCCAGACAAATGAAAGTTGCTCCATTTGAAATTGCTAATGAGAGAGGCCTCCCCTTCTGGCAGGCAGACTGAATCGAGTTCACCTACAGGGCTGTTTAAGTTGGTTTGTTTAGACTCAGAGCAGAGGCCACAAAAAGCATTCACAAATACAGCAGTGAAGGCATTATGATCCCCATAGCTTATCAAGCTGAACAAGGAAGTACTTTTCTGCAGCAGGTTATAGAAGTATAAAATCCTTCTTTCCTGTATTTTCACCGTATCGGCTGAATTTTCACACCCATAACAGGGGTAAGTTCTCAAACGCACAAGACCCGATGATTCAGCAGAAGCACTGGCAATATGCAACACTCATAAAATGAGGCTAAATGTCTATCAGATCCTCCTTTCCATCTGCCTTATGGCCTCTCCTGTCTCTTGCCTGCTCCCTGTGCTGTAGGACCCTCTAATTTACTTCTCTCTGTGAATCTGATTTTGGTAGATTATGTGGAGGCAACAATCATGTAGTTTTAGGAGCTTCAGTTTATACAAATGAAAGTAAAATGGCCCAACAGCAAGGCTGCATTTAAATGTTTGCTTTTTACTTCAGAGAGGGTGAGCACCTTAGAGAAAAGAGGTTTATTTTAAATACCTGCAGAGTCTGGTGGACCACAGCACTGCAGCATCACAACACCAGTGCAAAGCGCCCCTCACACACTGTGGGCTTAGAGTTTTATTGAGTAGATATAGCCTAAAATAGGATAGCTGCATTCCTGGCAATAGCTGAGGAGCTTCCCAGTAAACAGTCTTAGGGAAAAGTTGATGAAAGGAGACAACAAACACCCATTTTATGACATGCTGCAGCAATTCCTTTTTCTGAACTCTTCCTCTTCTTTCACAACTCTGTGTTGAGTTGCCCTGCCGATATTAGACTCACAGAAGATGCAGTATTTATATGCAGGATGGCCCCAAAGGCAGGAAACACTTGTGTAGAAGCACACACTAATTTCCCATTAACTTCAGCAGAACTGAAATCATGCTGACATGAGGCCACAGTTTATGTCTCATCCGGGTTCTAACTACTGCAAGTAGTTTTCCTCCCAAAATTGTATACAGGCACATGCACAGCTGCTGAAGGGAATGCAGGTAGGAAACACATTTACTGTGAAACTCTCCAAGAGTTAGAAAATATGGTTGGCTAATAGTAATTTTTCTCTCAATGGCAACAGACATTTTACCAACATACATACATAGGCTGTAAATGCAAACCAGAATTAGAAGATATTAGAGATATAACCACCTTTAGATCCTTTGGTTAAAGCAGTTAAATTTTCAATTTTTCATACACTGGAACCCTCCTATATTTTCATATCAAATGTACAGGGCCAAAGTGGAGGAAAAGCAAAGTGACAACAAATCACAGGCGAGATACAGTACAGGCAGCAGAATTCTAGATTTTAAGGTCCCTGCAGGAACTACCTTTCTGGAGATTCTGAATGCAATTCTAAAGTAAATCTAACATTCGCAGTACATGTTGAGCATCTGTATTTTTGGCTTGGAAAGGAAACAAACCTTGGAACTGGCAGAACATAATCTTCTTATGCCTTAAGGAAAGCACACTCAGGTGCAACAAAGCACCTGGAAGCACAGGATGCTGTAATAGCAAAATCCTCCAAATAACACAAAGCAAGAGTGGGCAGGTGGGGGGAGTAATTTAGGACAGGACTCTGTGCCAAATGTGGCATATATATTAGTTTATTGTGTACAAAGCATGAAATGCCTGCAGCAAGCTCCACATGGCAAATCCAATGAGATACACATACATTTAAACACCCTGGGATTTCTGCATGCTGCAAACAGGGAAAATCAGTTTGAAGTCAGAAAACAGGGCATCTGAGGATCCCAGGCTAGTGTTAGTCACACAAGGTCAGGAAAGCAGAGAGAAGTCCAGTCAGAAGTAGCAGGAGGGATCCGTGTTCTCCCAGATGGAAAAGGAGGAAAAGAAAGAAATTTTTAACATACATTCAATCAAGTCCTAAAGCAGAATTACTACTGAGAAGCCCAAAACAAGAAGCCTAATAGGACAGAGAAAGGAGGAAACACCATCCCATCTACAGAAGGCCAAGTGTCACCCTGAG
>QWTY01009008.1:0-23671 GCA_008033365.1 Pseudorectes ferrugineus
ATATACCCAGAAGGTAGTGAAGGCAAGGGAGATAACTTCTTTTCAGAGAATGAGTAAGAAGTTAAGTGATAGAACAAATTTGACACAGACGACCAAACATTAAGTATATAAAGAAAATCTGAGGGGTTTATGAGAAGAGCAAAGAGGACTGGAGCCGAAGCTGCACACCAAGTATTGCTCAGCCACATGGACCAGGGAAAACAATATATGAATGTAAGCCCATTGACCATTTGTCAGTCTATGTTGCTGTATCTCCTCTCATCAGAGCTCCTATAGGTTTCTTTGTGTTCTTGCAGACAATGCCGAAAGGGAATCATCGACATTTGTTGGCCACAGGAAGGGGAGCAGCAAGGGCACACTGATAGCACAGCACATGCCCACACCACTGGGGCTAACTGCTGTGTGGGCAGTGGGCAGTGGTCTTCCCATCAGGGTGACTCCACCTGGTCTCTCAGAAATTGCCAACACTGCTAAATCAAGGGAAAGAAAGCTGCAGGCAGGTCAGGAAAAGCTGAGGCTCTTGTCTCAGTCCTGAAACCCTGTAAACTCAGCACAAAGATTATGCCCAGTTACCAACAACACTTTATTTCAGGGATACATAATTAAAACTCAAACCATATAGCAAGTATTATCAATATAATTAATTGTATTATAATACATCTCAGTCTTGCAGCCGAGATATGGACACTATCATTTGTACCTTATAAAGTAAAATCCATTTTCATGTTTAAGTGGATTAACATCTATAAAAACTAAAGGAGCAACCCTTGCCTGCAGTTTGAAAAATGTTTTTAAAAAAGACAGATTATTTAAATATACATATTTTTAAGGATTACTGAAATGAATAGAATTAGGTTAAATATAGCACACTGAAATTAAAGAAGTTGCAAGAATGTATAACTGAATTCGTATCTCGAAAAAGCTGAAATTCTCAGGGCAAGTTGAGAGGAATAATAACATGATGAAAATGCAGGGAAGGGAATAGAGAGTGTTTAAGGCTAAATTAATGTATAACCAAAGGTTATGCATGTCATGTAGTAATAAATACTGAAAGAATAAAAAAGGTCAGTAGGGATGTACATGAAAGTCTAAAAATAATTGAAGCAGGAAAATAGCATATCAAAGTTATAAAGTATCCAGCAAGAACTTAGAAGAACTTAGAATGAACCCTGGCTGAGGAAAGTAATATGGAAAATAATAAAAGGAAGAATCAAAGTGATGTAATGTTAGAAGCACCTTTAAAATATTATACCATTTCTACTTAGTATGAGGTGTGGTCTTTGCTGCGATGAAATCAGCTCCTTCATTGCTGCAGCTAAGAAGGAAATAGATGTAGATTATTTCAAAAGACTAATCATGAATGCAATAATGAATGAAAGATACTTTGAAGACAGTTTTATCTGTGTTCAAGTATGAAAGTATAAAAGCATCAGGATACTACTTCAACTCCTACCTTTTTCCTGTTCTGTTCTCCCCTCCAAAAATTTTTAATTAAGATTGAATTAAATTGTTCATTTTTTGAAATATTTTGTTTCAAGTTTGAGCACAAGGCAACGGAAAATTGCAAACAGGGACTATGAATATAAATATAAAGAAAGCAATTGTCTTCTTTCCCCAACAGCCTAAGCTTGTTTGATTTCAGTTCGATGATAGTTAATACAAAATAAAATTTTGGAATGAACACTGGGTGTTCAAATCTGTACTCAAAACAAGAATGACTTTAAATTCAGAACAAGTTTTATGGAATCTTCACCAATTTCATGTATCACCAACATTACGTTGGCAGCTTCACCAGGCAACCTCTTCCAGTGTTTCTCACCCTTGTGGTGAAATGGTTTTCCTTCTAGTTCCCCGGAATTTGCCCTACTGTGATGACCATGACCTTCTGTTCTTTCATAACATTCAAGAAAAGCCTGTCTCTGTCCTTTCCTTAAACACCTTTTAGATAGTTAAAGACAGCATTAGATAATTCCTTAGCCTTCTCTTCAATTTGAACAAAGTCAACTTCCTTGGCCTCTTCTCACAAATGCTCTTTAATCATCTTGGTGTTCTTGACTTTCTTGTACAGAGAAATGCAAAACTGAACATATTTCTTCTCAAGTTGTCTCAGCAGAACCAAGTAGACAGGAGTAATCTTTGATTAACTGGCTTCACTTTGTTGATTTGGCCCAGTATCACAGAATCACAGAATTGGTAAGGTTGGAGGGAAACACAGTGGGTCATTCGGTCCAACCTCCCTGCTCAAGCAGGGTCATCCTACAGCACATTCCACAGGATTCCACAACCTCTTTGGGCGATCTGTCCCAGTGCTCAGTCACACGCACAGTAAAGAAGTTCTTCCTCATATTCATGTGGAACTTCCTGTGCATTAGTTCCTGCTCATCGTGTCATGACTTATTTCTTGGCTCCATCCTCTGGCATCTCCCTTCAGATGCTGACAGACATTGCTGAGGTCCCTTCTCAGTCGTTTCTTCTTGAGTCTGAACAGGCCCAGCTCCCTCAGTCTTTTCTCATAAGAGAGATGCTCCAGTCCCTTTATCATCCTTTTAGTCCTCCACTGGACCCTCTCCAGGAGCACCATATCTCTCTTATCCTAAGGAGCCCAAACTGCACACAGCAGTCCAGATGTGGCCTCACCAGGGCTGAGTAGAGGGGCAGGATCACCTCTCTCAACCTGCTGGCAGTGCCCTAATGCACCTCAGGATACTACAAGGGTGCATTACTGACTCCCATTGAAAGTGCAGTCCCCTCTTCCTCCCTTTAGCTTTGATCTCCAATCCCTCTCCAAAAAAGTTTAAGGTCCTACTGGCTAAATTAGGAAGGCTGTTGGCAGGTATGCTCTTCCTCTGCTTTGTTATCTCATTCCTGTCCTTTTCCAGCGGTCCTTGTTCCTTGAGGAACTGGGGAAAGTCCAGTGAGTGGAACAGGGGAAAGACAAGGCCAGGCCTTCAAGGTGACAGAAAGAAACATTTCTTAGAGTGGAGACCAGAGGTTGATGAAAGTCATTGAAAGTACTAGAACACCTTCCTTGCAGAGACATGGAAGAAAAAAATAGGCTTTTATGTAAGTCTGTTGCATTTCTATTCTGTCTTACTCACTCTTTTTTTTTTTTTCTCTGTGAAAAGCAAATTATTTTAATTTACATTTTATTAAAAGACACCTTTTTGAGGTTAAAACCTCTTGTGGTCTTCTATGATATGTGCACCAGGATGAAAATGCTTAGTGAGGTTCACTTCAAGGTTTAGATTACAAATCATCCTGTTGTGGCATTATAATACAATCATGAGAAGGCTGCTTTAAGTTTATTTGAGTGCTATTGCAAAAATGTTCCTCTCAGGGCCTCAACACATGAGTATCCAAAACAGGACTAACATAAGCATTTCTCTGCTTAGACACTGTAGGAAAGCCTGCTTAAAAAACAGAGATGCTTACAGTCCAGGCTAAGTTGCTTTTCTCCTATACATGTGTTTCTTAGATATTTTGAATTATCAAATCATGGAAGGTCAAGAAAAACTTAGGATACAAAAAAGCTTTTAAAACTAATCTTATTCTTCCTTGCAACAAAAATCTATGCTGTTTTGAGAAAGTGCATTTTCATTTCTTCTTGGTCTTGAATTGTCCAGAAAGATAGACTGAAAATAAGTGAAGCAAATTCCTTTCAAAGCTTTTTGGCCTTTTTTGCAAACATATAGTCAGTCTCCAATCCCCAGTGTGGCACAAAGATCTGCAGTACCTTTTTGTAAGCAGAGGAAAGCATGTTTCCAGAGTGAGCACCCTTGGCCTCCCAGTTCCTCTCTCATACATTCACATGGCTTCTCCAGAGACCTTTTCCCTTTTCACCCTCTTTTTCCAGTTTCAAAGACAAAAAGCTAACCAGATTCAGTTCCATGCTAAAGTGAACGTTTAAAATCTTTGTCTTTTTTGCCGTAGGTTTCACTGTTTTCCTCCATCACAAACCTCCTTATGGCAAATTCTAGCAATGGTTTATGTTGTCATTTTTTTCCCTACACAAGAGTCTTCACTGCATCTCATACCGGGTATGATAGCAGTATTTTTGTATTTTCTGCTTGTATAAAAAAATTGCCTCTTTGAAAATGATAGATAAGAGAGATACATTTTTGAAAAATATGACTGACAGTTCACTTATTACATCATCATAAAACTCTTTTATTTTTCTCTGAAATCAATTTAGACTAGTATGAACAAAGCAAAATTTCATGTCAAGATCTCTACTCTTCATCATGCTTTCTGCTGCTGCAATGTAGCTGAAGGTTAAGAGCGTGAATGCTGAAATTAATGTAAATGTACTCTTCTGGAAAATCATCTCCTTGTTTTTTGTTCTCTGCCAGTGTATCCCTGTGTTCTGAAGCCATTTCTATTCCAGTTTGTAATTTTATTTTGCCTTTAGATTTCTCCACTTCTCTGGAGGGCTTGTTCTTTACCTTCTAGGCAACCAGTCTTAAAGAATCAATGTGATATGGTTATTTGTTTTTTCTATCTATCCCATCTTGCTTGCCCTTCTTCCTGCAGTTCTGGCTTTTAAATGAACCTGCAACTTCTCTCCAGGCTTTTACAAGCTCCTACAAGGCATGTGGAGAAGAGAGTTTATAAGCTGCAGGCTGTAGCTGTCTGAGAATTATATGCTAACAAAAATCTTAAGATAACGTTCTCTTTTATTTGTAAATGATTACTCAAGTTCTAGTCTCATGACAGTGTAAATCCAACCCTATTACTGGCCTAAACTGAGATCAGGATATTTTCCTTTATTTCTTCTTAGTATGGATATTCTACAGTCATTTAGGTTTTTAGGCTAGATTTAAGTATGCAACTGACAAAGAAAATTTTCAGTGTTAAAAAAGCCTAATAGGAGAAACTCTTTACTTGCAAAAGAAAAAACTGCTACATCCAATCCATACAATGAAAAGATTTTGTATGCCTAGCACTGATCTAAATGTTGCAAAGGAGATGTCTACAGATGCCACAGAAGTGGTTAAGTGCACCCCAAGTTAAAAGATGGACAAAGTGACTGAATAATCTGTTGTTACTGTTGGTGGAAAAGCACTGGTACAGAAACTTTATTAACACTAGAACCAGTTAAACAGTTCTCTCAGTGTGCTGACTAAAACTTCATCATTTAAGCCCTGCGTGTGCTCAGTCTGAGTGGAAGATTAACACTGAGGTGAAGAAACACTCATCAAGAGGAGTAGGACTCCATAGGACAGAGTGCCACCAGGTAAGTGCCTAGGTCTCGCACTATTAGGTTATTTCTTTCATTTCCAGATTCCATTTATAGGACAGATTTCTGTTAATAAGTGTAACATCATCTTACAAATTCTCTTCTCCTTAAAATTTGGGCACATTCTCCTGTGTTTTTGTTGATGCACAAGCATATTCACATTGACTTTGGTGAAGGAGATATTAATGCTGCAGTGAGCAAGCACTCCCTCTGCCCAACGACAGAAAAACAGCAGCAAATAAATGATATTTTCCATGTGCCTGAGATATGAATTCCAATGAAAAAAGCCCCTCCAGGCTCTCTTGGAGATGCTAGAGAATACAAAATAAGCCTGAAAGCTACCAATATTTAAATTAGCAGAATCCAGAGGTGTGTTTTTATTGTTTTGTTTATTAATATGAGATAGGATAATCAGGGAGAAAAATGTCATTGCAAAATTAGAACAAAAATAGTACATTTAAGAGCTTGCTTTTTTTTCCTCAAAGTGTTTTCTTCATTGAGTTTAATTAAACTCTCCATAGCCTGATGAGCAAACTTCCAATTAAGTTCTTGTAATAAAAGTGTAAACATATAAAATAACTGCCTTCATGGATAAGCACATTTGGAAGGTAGGTATTCTAGTAAATTTTAGTGCTGTGAAAGAACTATATATGTTTTTTTCAAATTTGTGGGTTTAAAAGTGGTATATTCACATAATTAAACCACTATTCTAGTGGAAATGAAAATAGAAGGTAATAAGACTATATTTTTAATGTTTATAGTACTCTAATTCTCACAGTATCATTATGTAACAGGTTGGTGATACCAGCAACCTTTTCCAGATGCAGTAATTTTGATGAGTTGAAGGGTAAGTTAACTCTCAGTGAAAATTTTGTACAAGGAGTGTCAGAGGGGTCAGATAGGAAGTGAAAGGCTTGAAGGAATGCAGAAAAAAAAGTAATCTATTATTTTCAACCAGGTCATGGAGCTATAGATTCAATAGCACCCATCTACTAGAAACCATGAAACATTCAATAGGGATGCTGCGTAGCCTCGGAATGCTCTGGCCGCCCATTGCAGTTATTAGATGTCTGTGTCCATGGTATTCTGCTTCTGGGAGAAAAAACAGAAACAGATTTAAATGAAAGAAAAGAAGGAAACATTCTGTGATATAGTCAAAATTAGTATCTGATATCAATGCCAGGAGTCACGACACTTTGGAGAAGAAGAAACTTTGAGAAAACTCCTTCAGATGGCAGATAAGAAGAGCACCTCAACTGGCTTCATGAAGTGATAAGAAAAGGAATTTCAGACTTTGATGTTCATGGAGCATGTGTTGATATTTTAATAAAATGCAAGATGACTCCAGATAGTAGGTGAGTTAATGCACATACAGCTACAAAATCATCTTCTTGAAAGAACTTAACTTCCTTGGAAAATTTGAACTATTTCAGCTGTTTCTATAGGTAGAGGAGATTTTATCTGCAGTAGTATTTTCATTTGCAGTAGTATTTTCATCCACAGTCATACCATTCTGGTCAGTTCCTAAGAATAATAATGTGGGAAAGAGAGATGACCTTCTGAACCTCACATTCACATAGAGTTCATGTTGGCTGACCACAGGCAAGGTCTTTGTTACCTTTTTGCTTTTCTCTTTTTTTTTGTTTTTTGTGTTGTATATTTTTTATGAGATATTGAAATGCTATATAATTATAGGACCTTAAGTAATACCATAACAACCTGAACAATGACCTACCTTTCCCATGTCCTTTCATTTTCACCTCTAACACAGAGCTCATCCTTTCCAGATTGTGCTCTGTGAGGAAATTGCTGAATATTATGCTAAATGCAGATACTACAAAATATTAGCTGTTAAAGGTTATCTAGTTTCAAATAATATTCAGTGATAGAAATTGACTATGAATTTATGTTAGGCTTAAACAAATACCTGAATATTTGCATTTTTTAAATTGTTTGTGTCCTGACATCTCATAACACACAGAGTGCTCTGATTAAATGGAAATATAAATGTCAGCTTTATATGGGACTCTGTAATTGAAAACTGTTCATTATTTGTTATGATACTGTTGATACACCTTGACTATAGAAGTACAACTTACTGGAAGTCTTCTAACTAAAAAGATAACTAAAAGATCTAATGCTTTTTGTTAGAAATGAGGCTCATGGTATCAAGAGCAAGGCAGTAAATAAATGTCTGTTCTGATATGTACAGTCCTGGCTTTACTACTGCTCTCAGTATGTAGCTGTGTGTCCTAGCATAACAAACTATTCACAAGTTTAAAAATAAACAAAAAGTCTACTTATTGTGATGATTTTTATGGACTTCTGAAACCTTGCTTATTCCTTGCGTCTATAAATTCTTGCTGATATTTGCTGTATTTCTGCTCCTACATAATATATCTGCAGAGCAAATCTCATAAGTTAGGTCTGATGCAAACTGTACTGAAGTTACTACAGTCACCCATTACTCAAGTGGCTTTTCAATAAGGTCACAGATTTAAGAAAAAAAATACTTAGAGAATGGAAGTTTACATTACTGGCTTGGAAAAGTCACTGAATATGCACTTCCTTTATGCGAATTTCTAGTCAGTTAACTGCTAATGGAAGTTGATGTGGTTGTTCATCCATTTCAAATAAACTTTCTGTCTGAAACACCAATAATTCGACACTATGCCAGAAGGAATGATTCCCATCAAAACAAAAGTTCTTCATTTCCCACTAAGCTCTCTTACCATTATCATTGGTCTAACAAACAGTGGATGATGCATCAGAAGTTAATTTCCTCTCAAACTGTCTTACAAGCTAAATTTCAAAAAGAAAAGATCATCAAGTGACCTAGACTTCTTGTCCTTGGGCCTTTGTAGCTGAATCAAGTCTGGGCCTTGGAGGTGGTTTACATCTTTGAAGTGAACATCCCAAACTTCTCCATCTACTTTGGTTCACATTGCAAACTGTCTTGGGACACATGAAATGGATTCTTTTAGGACGAAACTAAACTTGAAACTCACTTCTGTCACAAGCTTAATGGCCTTCTGAAGCAAATCATCCTTCAGTTAATGAGGGTGAGCCTAGAATTAGTTCAATGTAGAAAATCCCTGAAAATGTGCCAAGACCACCCCTTATTTTGCTCTGCACATCCATACTTGTTTGTTAGCTCTGTTGCTCATGTAGGTGTAGCCTCAAGTGGGATGATAAATTGTTCCTAGCTGAGGCTTTGCTAAGAAACTGGTTACCAGTAAGTGTCTCCTTGCTTAATTTTTATGCCATATATGTGAGTCCTGATGTTCTGGGGAATTCCATGCTAAATAGTTTCTATTGGGTCATACATTTGTCTCCTCTGAAATAAAAAAAAAAATAAATAAATAAAAAAAAATAAAGAAACAAACAATAAAAAAAGAACCCATCAGGATACTTTGGACCAACACGAGTTCTTCAGCTCTCCCATTTCCAAACTTTCCAAACAGCAACAAAAGGTTATTCATAAGAAAGTTGATTTAAAAGGCCTAATGCAGTTACAATGTAACAGTAGAGGATGTTAATGAATTTTCTGCTTTGTACTTTACATTTTGGAGTGCTGGGCCTAGCTCAGAGCTCCCCAGTGTAAAAATCATGGCAAACTGGAGCAAGTCCAGCAAAGGACCAGTGGGATTTTGAAGCATCTGATGTGCAAGGAGAGGCTGAAAAAGCTGGGACTGTCCAGCCTGGAGAGCAAAAGGACAGAAGGATCTTATCAATACAAATACACAACACACAGGAGATGCCCCTTGAACACAAGAAAATACGTTTTTTTAATGTGAGAGTGAGTGGTTGAAAACAGAAGCAGTTTACCCAAAGAGGTATTGGAATCTTCTGTATTGGAATTATTAAAACCCTGAGTAACCTGCACTGGGTGACCTTATTTTGAGCAGGTGCATTGGACTAGACAATCTCCGGAGGTCACTTCCAACCTCAAGCATTCTGTAATTTTGTAGTCTGAGAAATTAAGTAACCTATAACTTAGTAATGTTAAATTCTTAACCTGTACAGCGCCTACAGTTGAACATTTTAGGGTCTGTGTAATTGCACTTTTTTAGGATACATGAAGAGTAGTGAGTTCAAATGAAAAGCCACTGTTCCTCACTTTATCACAAAATATTTAAAATATATAGTCATTCTTTATTTTCTCTTGAGGTTTTCTTATCTGCTAATTGTGGCCTACCGATGCACTGTACAAGAGATTATGTTAATATAAAATCATATCTGAGCAGCTTTTATTTTTCAGGTTTCTCAAAATATGATTGAAATTTTGTAAAAGAAAATATTATGTTTGGCCTGGTTGACAGCAAAAGCGAGCTTCTAGTGCATTATAAAGCCTGTAAAACTTTATCTTATTAATAATTTTTTAGAAGTTTTGCTTATATATTACTGCAGGATGTACATGATAAAAATTCTGAAAATTATGTACCATCTCTATATCAATATTTCTTTAAAGAGGGAAAGAAAATATTAAAAAGTAAATTTTTCATGAGCATTCCACTAAATACAGTAATTATCAGATTAAGTAAGCTGAATTGTGTAGAGCTGTTAATTGGCTAAGATTCCAAATTAACTTTTTTTGATGTAAAATGAGCAATGAATGGAAAGATGCTGCCATCATGGAATACAGTGAATCAGAATTTTCTGCAGCAGTGAAATGCTGGTAAACCTCTAAATTTTTCATTATTAGCCTTCAGTGCTTATATAACAGTAGAGGATCTTTCCAAGGAAATAGAAAAGCTATATAAAATATAAATATACAGGAAGAACTTAATTTTTCTTCTAACTTTCCCTGAATCAAACAAATATGATTTGTTATGGGATTAAAACAGGCAGTAAACACAAGGCTTAGTTCATGGAGATACCACAAGAGACATTTATCAGTCGTGATGGAGGATGCCTCTTCCTAATGGATTTTGTTCTTAGAATTGTTTGCTAATGCATACCAAATGGTTCATCTTAAGTAACCTATGTATCTAGGGATGAGCCAGTACAGTAGTTTCCATCAGGAGGCTGAAATAAAGCAGTATTTCTGTCTTAATCTCTATCCTTTAGTTATGAACATAATAACCACAAACTTAGCATGTCTTTTAAATTGCAAGAAGCTATGCTTTCTGGAGATGCATTTTCTGTAATGTGACAGGTAGGGAGATAAAATACCTGGTAGGTTTTGAATGGCAAGTACTTATTTGTATATAATTTAATGCACACAGAAGGTAGTAGGTTGACCTTCATGGTCCATCTGTTCACAAATTAGAGAGAGCATGGTCAGAATTCTGTCCCTACCTCCACCATACTTCTGCCCCAAAGATAAAGGAAACTAAGTTGTTTCCATGACCACACCCCTTTTAGTACATCTGTTGACCCTGACAGAAATATTTTCTCTAACCACAGAATCTGTGTGATTTAGAAAGTATAGGAGCAGATTAGAGACAGGTCTGGGCTGATCACTTTTTAACTAACCATCACTTATATTTTGCATAAAGCAAGACAGAGCTTTCAAATAAAAAGACCTTTGGCTACTGACTCATTGATCAAAACTCAAACTAGAATCAATCAGCTCTTACATGTCAATATGAATATCATTAAAGTTGTGTCATGATCAGTGAGGTTGAGTTTTCTAAGCTTTCACCTTAACCTTCCCTTTGTTCCATCACTAACAGAAATTATTGATGAGAATTAAATTGATAGGTAAACTACAGAATCCTGTAGTGATCGGATGGGACCTCAGGAGATCATCTGGATCAACCCCACTGTTCAAGCAGGGCCACCTACAGCCAGTTGCCCAAGACCCTGTCCAGATGACTTTTGAGTATCTCCAAGGAGGGAGAACACACAATCTCTCTGGGAAAATCTGGGGCCCTGCTCAGTTACCCTCACAGTGAAAAATTGCATCCTGATGTTCAGCTGGAACCTCCTGTGTTTCAGTTTGTGCCCATTGCCTCTAGGTCTGTCACTGGGCACTGCGGAAAACAGCCTAGCTTAATTTTTCTCAGCATCCTCCCTTCAAGGAGCTATGTATGTTGATAAGATCCCTCTGAGACTTCTCTTCCCTAGGCTGAACAATCACAGGTGTCTCAACTTCTCCTCATAGAAGAGATACAGCAGATCCAAGTCTGGACTAAAGCTGCCCCTGAACTAAAGGCCTATTTGTTCAGATACAGCTGTGATTATGGCAGGTGTTGTGCAAATCTATCATATCAATGATCACACTGCCAGTCTTGATAGCGATTAGCAGCAGTTAGTTTTGTAATTTGGGTTTAATTGCCTTACTTAATACATGGTTCAGCACACCAAAATTTGCCATTCTAATTTCAGTGGAAATCAAAGGTAGACTTCTTTTGAGGCTGTGCTATAGATTCGGCTAACAGTGGAAAACTAGCTTCAAGTATCTCAAAAACTAAATGTTTTAATGTTTAATTGATTATTTAATGTTTCAATACAGTGTTTTCTAATTAAAGACTATAGAACCAATGTAGATCTCTTCAGTATTAATAGACATTGTATGCTCTATGTTTTGCTTTTGTTTTGTATTATATTTCCTCATAGAGCCGCAATGAGCTACTACTTTTTTGCAATCAAAACAGAAGTGAACTGAATAATATTTTTCCTCTTTTCCACTTCTGTCTTCATGCAAGAACTACATCCTATAGAACACATTTTAATTTGGGCAAACATCATATAAGCAGTCTATATTTTCCCACAGCTCTTTCTACTTTGCTGCAGATCCAGAGAGTTGAACATGATTGCACTGATATGACAGTTGCTGAACCACTATCCACAGCCTAATGCAAAGCCATATAGCAAGAATAACTGGAGGCAGAAAATCTCTGGCAGGAATAGCTGGTAGTTGGTCTTTCTCAGCTATCGTCTCGCTCTCAATGAGAAATGGAGACTAGACTACAGCAATTAAATTCTAGACACAGCAAAGGCAGGGAGTCAGCAAAAGAATTTGAAGAGATGGAGCTTGAAATTAAACAAAAGCTGCAAGAGGGACATAAAAAACGACAAAATTTAGGAGAGCATATATGTATTGTTAACATCTCTAAATGTCAGAAACTAAACATTCCTATTTTTGTATCTTCAAGCACGAAATCTATTTTCTAGAGGTATTTTTAAATGCTATTAAACCCTATTTTACTAAAAGCACATAAGCACCTGAAATTCATCAGGTGACTCCATTCCTTCATTTCTAACTTTATATATTGCCCTACAGATGACAACACAGACTGTTCAGAGTCCATAAAGTTCGGAGTATATAAAGTAGTCCCTCATTACCTAACATGAAATACAGTCACTATAAGGATACGTATCCAGAGTCGTCTGGTTTCCAGCAATGTTTCAACTTTTAAGAGTGGTGTGAAGACATAATTACGCATGCTTGAGTCTCTTCCTGACAGGCAATTGCCTTCTGTCTCCATCCATGACACATCATCAACACTTCTGTAACCTTCTGTTGCCTTTTCTACATCTGCCTCCAGGAAATCTCATCTCAAATACTCAAAACATTCTGGTTCATCAAAAAAGCTTCCAAAAAAGTGCCAATAATTATTTTTTGCTAATGTTACCCAGCTTACAAAAGCAGGTTTACATGCCAGTCTGTTCAACTTATTTAAGAAAGACAGCAGGTTTGTATCTTACTAAAATTTAATTTTAACTCCTTTGAGACTCAAAAGTAAATTTATTACAGAAATAGAAAGTTCATAACCTTCCACTTGTTTGCAAGTTGTAGGCAACTGTCTCGGACACTATGAAGCAAACACTTCAGCCAAACAGCTGTCCATGGTATGCTCTGCTTAGCTAGACTAAATGTGGCACAAAATTTTAATTATTTAATGCTGAGAAAATGTCAAGTATCACAGAGATGAATGTGGTTTATACAGATAAGTACCCATTGGAAAAGGCTTCTGGATATATGTGTCTTTAAAGAGCAAATGTGAGCTGCCAGCATACCTTCAAACACACCACCACAAACCAAAAACTTTACCCTAGCCATCACATAAAAATCTCAGAATGATACAGACAGTTCTGTAGTTGATGCAACTTTTCTCCACCAGGTCAGACACAAGATGGTATCTGAATTTCTGCTTCCTTTGACTAATTGTGTAAGAAATTATCTCACAATGACCCAGTTTTATTAGTTAATGAGCATGTAATACACTCAGATTTTACCACTTACTTAGAGGTCTGTGTTGAAGGTTGCTCACCCATATTAGGAGAACATGGAGGTCTATAGAATCAGGACACTTCATATGTACAAAAAGCAGGCAGATTAATTAATGGGGCACCTCACACTCCAACTTAAAATACTGCAGCTGTATGGCAAGAGAAACAGACAAAAACATGGCTCTCCCTTTGCCATGCACTGTTTTCTTGGAAGAAATTTGCATCTACATGACTGAATAAAATCTTTTCTAAACTTAGTGGGGTAAACAGAAAGGTTACTGTACCTTGTGTCAGAATGTATGACAAGAATGCAGTGGCAGCTACAGAAACATTTGCATCAAGCAGTAGCCCACCCATACTTATGATGTATACACCTTCCACAAAAAGCCTTTTCTTGATATGGGTGCCCTGAAGGCAAATTACAAAGATGATCTAAGTAAGAAGAGGTACAAATAAGACACCATCACAGATGTATGGTCTGTGTCAAGCTTTCGTACATGTGTGTCACAGTTAAATAGCACCTGTGTTTCAGTTTTCAGTTCCTTGTTTTGAAATAGTGTCTCTGTCATTAAGAAAAGATAGCAAATTATTAAAATTGTATCTTTTAAGTCTGAAGTACACCATGTATTCAAACATACACTCATAAAATGGAAACCCATAAACAGGTCTCTAAACGGAGCAGTTTTGTTCATGAAGAAATCTCATGACCAGGGACCTGTTCACAAAGAGGGACCTAAGGTCTATTCTGGACTACTTTTTTCAACACGTTTAAAAACAATACCTTAAAATGCATGTCAAAGTTCACTTAGAATATGAATGGGTTTGTTTTCTTGTGGAGTTGTGTAGATTTCAATTAAAATAAACTAATGAAGATATAATTATGACAGAATAGATGAGGCTAAATGACCACAATTTGAATTCCCTTCAGCGTTCTAATGATAACAATGGTCAGTCTTAGTGTACAACTTGTTCTTCTTGTGCTTATTTTAATAAAAATCTTCATTTTCCTAATAACAACAAACAAAACTTAATTTCTTTCTGTGGTAGTTATTTCCAGTAAACCAGTAGAATTGCAGTCCAAGATACCTAATACCTTCACCTGGTATTATTCAGCATTTTGTTTTCCAACTACCTTTATATCACTAAGGTTTTGAAAAAGAGACAGTAGATCTAAATGAATTAACTTTGAAGGAGGAGGTTTTGAGTTTTGCTTACTCTCTACATTTCTCTGCTCCCTGCTAAACCCCCTCCTACTCCTGGGCTAACAGTTATCCTTTTGTGCAGTAGCAAAGAGCTCAGAATATACACAAAAACATTTTGCAATGTGAATATCTGTAGTAACTTACCATTCACGCATCTAAAGGTACAAAAATGATAAGGGAACTATTGAACTAAAGTGCATGTTCTTCAATTTGCTGGATGTTATCAAATGTATGTTTATGCCATTACTTAAGAATATCAAGTAGATATTTTAAACCTTAAAGGATGTCATGACAGTCTGTAAACAGAACATAAGTAAGCAGATTGTTCCACCTGGATAAAATACTGATGTGATTTCCCTTAGAAAATAAATCATTGATGTGTCAGAAACACATTTTTTAAACTCCCAGAAACTTCTAAAGGTCTGAAAGGTATCTTAAGTCTTTTTATGAGCTGTGCTTGGCTATATAGGGAGAGAAGCCACCCTAAACAGTATTCAGCTTTTGTCTAATACCAGGATATGTTTGTTATCCTTGCAATGTCATTTTAATGCCCTGTTATATTTGTCTAATTCCACGGCAGCCATTCTGTCCTGCTTAAACACTGAATGTTGATGAACCTTAGATGAAAACCAACAAGGGCAATTGAAACTAATGGAAAAACAGATACCTAGAGACTGTCTTAAAAAGGTCTGAATGGAAGAGCAGAAAACCCTAAAATTAAAGAAAATCAAGGGGCAAACCCTTGGGTTTAAAATAACTGGATAAAGGTTTAAATATTATGGTATAATATGCTAAAGCCTCTAAAAAATCTTTAACCATTTACTTAGTAAATAACATGTAGAAATTCTGACTAAGCATCTTGAATTACAGATTATTTTTATCAAATTACCCAAACACTATTTGGAAGTATATCATGATATTTTTTTAAATAAGTGTTAAACCCACAGGCACTTAACATTTCATACATAAATAATGACACTCACAGGCAGGCCAAGCATGACTACTGTTTATTACAACATTTTTTTGTTTTAGAGAACTCATGAAAGCATCAATGCTAAGTAAGGTGATGACTTTTGACCAGAACAATAATAACCTGTGGGCTGAAAGAAAACATGTATTGCAGTATAATCCCTAGGGGACAGTAGTGCACATAATAAAACTACCAGACATAAAATGTTAGGGGTATAAAAACTTAAATTTTTAGAAACTCCCTATTGACTAGCTGTTTGAAATATGTCCAACGGGAAACATGGAACAAGAATGACACCTAGTGGTTCCACAGTCTTTCCATCAGGGAGGTTTCTTGTTTCTCTTCATTTGCAATTTACAGTCACATATATAGACACAAACGTACATGTTTTCTTAGTCTTATAACTAATTTTACTTTTCAGTCTTCTAAAATCAGTGTTCCTCACCCCAATGTTGTCCCTGAATCAGCTTTTAATCTCATGAGATAATCTACAAATACCAGGTAAAGGAGAGATGCCTTTAACTTTGCTCCATTTGTATTCCTCAAGCGTGTCAGTTAAGAATGCTGATGTGCAGAAGCAAGTGTATATACTTCTTTGACTGAGCTTCTTTTTGATTGATTAAATGGTCATTTTTTTACCAAACTGCCCACCCACCCCACCCCACCCCCCCCTCCCCCCCCCGATTTGCTTTCATTAGCTATCAATTTTCTTTGGAGAATTCTTAGAAGAAGACATATTAAAAAGAAAAAAAAATATTTCTGAACTTTGGATGAAGAGGGGTCTTCCACTATTATCAGAGCTTTAAAAAAGGCTGAAAGATGGATTTGTGGAGAAACTGCAAATGGAACTAGCACTTATATGTAGATGAATGTATTGAAAGAAAATTCCCAGGCAAAATTAAAATAAATTATCATCTGTTATGTTTTAAAGCTATTACTGACATAAATGCTTTGTAATGCTCAGTTTAATTTAAAAATAGTAATGTCATGTCTCTTTCTTAATATTTACTTGAAAATAATAAATGTAAAATCTTATAAAAAGGGTTATCCATAAACAAGCTGAGAGGAAAAGACTGGTTTTCCAAAACCATGTGTCTTAAATAAGCAGTAATGCTTTCGTTGCTTCCTGAAATATTCTACCCTGTGCTCTCCTCAAAAATACATGAATATTGTTGATTGACAAAAGCCTGCATAGATATGAATCAGAACATTTTAATGTTAATTTATATGAAGATGTAATGATATTCTACTGCATATTTTTCTGCTTCTGAATCTATTTCTGGACCACTAGTAATAAAAAGGCACTGCTTCTTTCAAAGGTCTAATTACAAACCTCTAGAGAAAACAGTGCGATGGAATTTAAACATTGTCACGGTCACTGATCTCGAGCTGAACAGAGAAAGCAAATCTGCTACAGTCCTTCACTTTACTTTTAAGTAGTGGTGAAAATCCATATCTAATATTGGTTATATTTATTTACATGCCATGCTACATTATAGTGACAAGACCTAAGAAAATATCTGGATTAAACCTAGACAGATAAAATGTACTCTGCTTTTCATGAGCTTATCCTTGGGAGTCAGGCTTGAGAAGTGCTATGAGCTTTCCTATAATACAAACAGCCAAGATTTGCTTTATGTAGAAAGCATGATGGGCTGTGTCGTGGTGTAACCCCAGACAGAGACCAAGCACCACACAGCCACTCACCTACTGCCCCTGCAGAGGGAGAGAATTGGGAGGGCAAAAGAGAGAAAACTCCTGGGTTGAGATAAACAAAATTTAACAGGTAAAGCAAAAGTCACACTTGCAAGCAAAGTGAAACAAGGAATTCATTCACCACTTCTCATGGGCCGCCAAGTGTTCAGCCATCTCCACAACAGCAGGGTTCCTACACTTCCCCCTTTTTACCCCAGCTTTATATACTGAGCATGACACCATATGTTGTGGGATATGTCTTGGGTCATTTGGGATCTTCTGTCCCAGCTGTGTCCCCTCCCAACTCTGTGAACCCCCAGCCTCCCTGCTGGTGGGTTGGGGTGAGATGTAGAAAAGGCCTTGGCTCTGGGCGAGCGCTGCCCAGCAGTAATGAAAACATCCTTGTATTTTCAGCATTGTGTTCAGAACAAATCCAACACACAGACCCATACCAGCTCCTGTGAAAAAAATTATCTCTATTCCAGCCAAAACCAGCACAAGCTGCTAGATAAGAGTCTTAATATGCTGGCCACTTTGTTGAGGATGCATGCAGATTCCTGAGAAATACTGTTTTTCATGTTACCAAAATTGCCGTCTAATCGAAGTCTTACTTTGTGAAATGCTCTTGAATGCTTTTGGTTGACTTGGTCAGGAAGACAGCTTTCAATAAATTCTAACATAATGGGTGACACACTGAGGTTTCTATGATTTACATCATGCAGGCACGTGGAGGGGAGAGTGCAGGGATGTATACTTGTTCTGTTAAAAGATTTGTGCCTTTATTACTGCGTTATAGCTGTAATTCTTTTTATAGCAATGAATTTACTCAATGGATGTAGCAAGAATTTCCTCTTCTTTTTCAAGAAAAATTTGGTCATCTAATTAAGTTCCTTGTGCAGAATTGAGAATTTTGTGGTTAGGTTTCTGATTTCTGTTTAGACTGAGTCTAAACAGAACTTCTTGTGACTTAAGTTCTCCACCTGTAAAATGGAGAAAGTAATTTCTTTCTACTCCCTTTTATTCAGCTCTGCCTGTTTAGGTGATAAAGTATTCAAGGTAAAACATATTGTTTTATTTGAATGTATAGATTTTAGTAGCAAGAGAGCATTGATTCTGCTCAGGTCACCAGAAGGATCTCAGACTGATTAGGATTAAAAAATAATGGCTGTTGCCTAACATCTCAGGTCAGAGGAGCTTGACTTGTCTGTTAACCCTTCCTTCACATAGTTAATTTGCTGATGTATATTTGAGTCTATCACAGCTTAGTTCTTTCTTCGTTCTTCTTCTCAAGGAAGGCAGCAGATGTTACAGTCTTTTCTACAGTCTCCCTTAGTTGTACCTCTGTTGGTAGATTTGAGAGTTCTAGGGAACATTCCCAGGCATGGAACTCTATTATTTAATGGGGTAGATTGCTAGAAGATTTTCTCACACTGTCCTGGGACAGAAAATTGTCAGTTTTCCAAGCAATGCCTGGGCATGATTCCAGTTTCACGGTTTTCTTTGTAAAGTCTTCAGTGACAATGGTAGGAAAGAAAAGAGGTTACAACAAAATATGTGTGGTATGGTCAATGTTTAAAAAATGTGTGACCACAGTGAATGGTCACCAGCAAACAAAATGGATAATTTCTTTTCTCATCAGCACCGTAACATCTGAATGCCTCTTTGAAGCACGTATTTCTGAAGCTACCTGAATTACAAACTCACCACAACATTTCATAACAAGAGAAAATGAAACTTTCCTTAAACTTCTGGCTTCTTGCTGCTCCTTCTAGGTTTGTTGTACAAATACTTCCTGCATCCTTCTGAGGCAATAGAGCTCTTCTGGAAGGAAAGTTAAAAGAAGAAAGCAAAAAGAAACAGCTTAATTGTTCTCACCTATAAAATCTTAATTTAAATGGTGTCTAAATTAATAATTCCTAGCAAATACATTGTGTGATTAATCAAGCCTCCTTTTGTATTGTGCACTTTTGTATTATGGTATTATTTGCATTACAAATATACATTATTTATTTTCCCAGTGTAACTGTTCTTAAAAGTATGGTTTAAGAGAAGAGCTGGGGTTTGACTATATCTGGGAGAGCTAGCAGAAAGGCAGTATTTCAAATATGTTTAAAATATTGGTTCTGTGTCCTATAAATACTGTTTAAGTTATCATCCCTAAAATAAATTTGCTACCACGTTATTTAGCAGCCAGCTGCAGAGTAGAAATTGAAGACCTTAGTGTAAGCCCTTGCAAATTACTTCAGAGAACTGCATCAGTTTACTTGTAGTTCATACATTTGGAAAGGAAGATCCAGCTTATATGTTAGATCTTTCTCTGGCTCATTTAATTTCCTCTGTATCAAGCACATTACAAGGGAAAAGTGGACCCTGCCCTTTGCACCACAATCTCCCATATTTCCTACTTTCTTCTCATTGATGTAAGTGAGAGATATTTTCCCTCTGCTCTTTGTGAATAAATCTCAGATTGCCTCTCTTTGTATATTCATGCTAGAAAAGCATCCTGCCCTGAAATATTCATTTGAAAGAAATCGTGAAAAGGAGGCACACAGAGTAAAACAGGTTCATTTGAACAAAGATTCACAATAATACTTTTGTGATGTTCACCCTACACCAACTTCAAGTCTAGAATGAAGGTTCAGGTCATTTCTTGTTCTGTCTCCATACAGAATAATGGAAAATTCCAATTTCCTGTTACAATGTGTGTGTAGAAAATCCACTTTAACAGCTGAAATAGCTGGAATTTGGAACGTGTGAACCTAACCTACCCAGGTGAGTCTTCATGATTTGCTTGCTCAGGAAAGTGAGGTGACTATTTTATCACACTTAGAGTGTGTTGAAGGAATTAAACAGTAAAAGCAAAAGAATACTGTCAGACAGTTTTATTCGCTTCAAGGTTTTCTCGCTCTCTATGCAATGAGTCTTGCTTGGAAAAACATGGCCTCAGGACCTGTGATTAAAGACTGTTAAATACTCAGCAAATGGCCACAGCATCAAATGGAAAGGAGTGATGAGAGAACAGAAGGAAATCTTGCACATCAGACCAGTGTAAGGGCAAAATGTAAGCTCTTACCTTATCACCTTCACTCTATAGACAACTGCTGTAAAAAAATCCTTTCTGAAAAATGATTTTTCCAGGAAGTTAACAATAAATGACAGTTCAGAAGAGAGAACAATTTACTGATATTCTGAACCTGAATAGTTAGTTGCCTGAGTAAGGCTTGTTTTGTTTTCTTTTTCTTTAATTTGTTCTCACTTTTATTACAACCCCTCAGGCTCTGGAAATGGGTATCTTCAATTACAAGTTATTTAAATCAGCTGTTCCAGAAACGTATTTGCTATTTTGATCAACTTTTGAATGCTAATTAGAATATTCTTCCTACTGATTTTCTCCTTAGGAGCTAGAAACTCAGCTGTGTAAATCAGCTTTTGATGATGTACACAGTGGTATGTTTGACTCTGAATGTTTAAAGAGAAGGAAATGTTGCAATAGCATATTTACCACAACAGTATTTGATTTATCTTTGTAAAGGGTAGCAAAGAATGGCAGAGGGAAAACAGGTTTTATACCTAAGTGGTTAGACTGCAGTTCAGGAGATCAATTATTTCGAATCAGTTTTTATGAATGAGTTTCTTAAAAGACTAGGTTAGTTCTTTTTCCACAACACTCTTCCTGTCTGAAAATTAAATCCCAGTCCCTTATCTCAAAAATAGGACACAAATTTTCCTACCACACCAAATGCTTTAAGGCTGTTTCTAAAGCTTTCATCACCCTCCTCATAAAACATGAGTACTACATATGACCTGGGGAGTAACTTTTTTTTTTTTAAACAGTGGAATATCTACAGGAAAATGAGTGACATTTTCATCGGCACTCTCCATACAAACTCTTTCCCCAAAGAAATTTTCTTCATAATTAAATTGTGTAGGATGCCAAATAGTAGCCAAACCTAGTGTACCAGCAGGATGTGCCTAGTGAGACAAACATGATTTCTCCTCTCAGTCCATTGAAACAAATTTACCAGACTTAAGGCAGAGAGTGTTCATCCCTGGTGTGCTAGGTATGAAGGTGCTGCAGTTCCTGGTGCCCAGGTCCAGCCTACAGTGAGACTGAGCACACATACTCTCTGTGTGCTCTATACACGCTCTGGACCAAAGCAGCAGATCAATCCCGAAATGAAAATAGTGCCTTTAGAGCTGACACCATAAAGAGCAATCACATAAATTTAAACTAGCCTAATCAGGATTGGAACTAAATGAAAGAGGATCAAATGGTCCCATCTTGTTCTTATCTTCCACCTATCAAAGATTGCCAGCAGATCTCATGTCCTCCTCACATGCACCCTTTCACAGGGCACTCTGTCGCAGGCCTAGGCTTCCCCGTAGCCAGTCCCCAGATCTCATGTCGTACCTACTGGCTGGTCTAGCTTGACATGTGCTGCTGTCTCACAGAAACACATCATTCTCTATGGTAGCTGGCCCACAGGGCTGTGTTCTCCTCCATATCTCCCAGACTGCCTGAACTACTTGCCAGTTTGTCTGTCTTGAAGCCTGCAAGCTTCTTGTACAGAAATACACACAGAGCAGAGATCACATTCCCACAGCAAAATGTCTACTGAATGTATAAGCTAACTGCTTACATGTGTCTGCCCCTTTTATTCTCCTCCCTCTCTTTTCCTATGCTTGTTCCCTCCAGATCCAGCATTTCTCTACCCATGTCTCTTCCCAAATAAACAGCCTGCTTCAAATTACTTTTTCTGCATTCAGCCCAGTCTTGCTACATCCGCACCCAACTCTGCTATTTTTGAAGGACTAGAGAGAAGACTACAGGTTTGGTTATATGAATGTTTTGTGAAACCTCCTTAAGGGAAGACTATCAGTGTTGTTTGGTCTGTGGAGTTAATATCTGTGCCTGGATGCTTGTCTGTATCTGTATTCTACTCTAGAAATTTATCTGGGCAAACTGTGAGGCTTATCTCACTTCTTTGCATAATTCTAAACTAACCAGGTGTTAGATGTCATGACAAATTAAAAGTAATTCAGGATTTACTCAAAGCTTATGATGTCAAGACTAAAGATGGAGGAGAAGGAGGTATCAGACTGACAGCAATGTTAAGATTTTGTGGTTTATTTCATTAGTTAAGCCTTATGAATATCAAATATCACAAGCTTTTGCAGCCTGGCTCTTCTCTTTCTATAACTGAATATCTTTCAAAGCTAGAATTAACCACAAGCTGATTCTGAATTACAATCAGAACTCTGGCTTCGCACGGATAACTGAGACTTGGCTGGATAACACTACAGGGATCCAAATGGATATCTACAGTTTGTTCTGAGGGAATATAAAATCAGTTTGTTACAGTGGTATAGTTACAGTTTTTGTAATAATTTTGTTCTTGAATTTCTGATTTGGGCACTTCTGAAGAGATCTCAGATGTGTTAGATTTCAGAGTATTCTAAAATGCTTAGTATTTCCTCTCTGGACCTGGAAAATAGTGGGTTTGTAAATGTGAAGTAGGGAATAAGAGGGTTTTCTATTCATAAAAAAGTTGTTGAGGGGCTTGTATAAGCAGTTCAGAAGTCGTCCATATTTGGTGATTCTGGTTTGGTATTTGTGTGTGGTACTGTCTGCAGGGGTATGCAGTGCTTCAGATTCAGTGGAAATAAACAAAGGAAAAAGATTTTTCGCCACTGTGTATTTATGTGACTATTGACAGCAGCTCAGAGGAAAGAGCATACTAGTACAAAGATTTCCACTTAATGTGATCACTAGCTAATTTGATCCTCCCTGTTATTTGATTTGATCTCCAGGAAATAAATCATTTCCATTGATTCTTACTGTGGATTCTTATTGCTTATTTTGTTCACGTCCACTTCAGCTAATACTAGATAATTCAATCAACATTTATTGAATCTGTCATGGAAAAGGGAAGAGTAATCATGTTGTTTACAACATAAAAATAGATTTCTATCATGTGTCTTTTCTATTCTGCTTTTCAGTTTTCCTGCATCAGTAGATAATGACTTGAAATTGGTAGTTACCTTTGAGAGAAGCTGGAAATTAACATTTTATGTCACCTGCAACATGGCCAAGCACAAGATAAAATTAAAAATCTAAAAAGCTATCAACATGTTTCTACTCTGATTTGTACTGATGTATAAAAGGGTCCACACTGTTGAAGTCAGGCAAGCTACACTGAGAGGAAAGCAATCAAGCCAAGAGATTACATCCTTGGTCTGTTTGAGCATTAGGTAATGAACATGCACAGAATGTTGGTTTTAAATTGAAATTTCAATAGTTTTGTTTTCTCAGATCATCTTATCAACATATATTTTAGGTGCTTTCTTAAGTCCACTAGGGATAAATCATCTACTTGCTTGATATGA
>QWTY01009009.1:0-12061 GCA_008033365.1 Pseudorectes ferrugineus
ACAAAAAAACCCAAACAAACCAAACCAAAACCCCAAACAAACAAAAAGAAAACCCCAAACAAACAAAAAGAAAACCCCAACCAAAAAAATTCCTTGTCCCTTCTTTCCCAGGATCACTGGAGTCTGTTTGTTCCCTCAAAAGTACTCCTTCCTTTTGGGAGTATTAGATGAATGAAGTTAAGCTTGTGTCCTCCTGTAGCTCAGGTCAGGATCATGAAGTGTTCTGCGCAAACAGAGTGAGAGACAGTCTCTGCCTTCAGGACTTTGCTTGCTCTTTGAAGGTGAAGTGTGGAGACTTGGGTTAGCAAACAAATAAAAGGAAGAGGAAATACAGAGGGATGATTGACGGCTCTGCTCATGTGTCAGCAAGGTAAAACTCATTAGTATCTACTGAGGTTTTGTCTCTCTCACAGGTTTGTAAAAACAGAAGGAACCATGACGGACACCTGTTTTGTCTTCCTTCTTCATAAATGCCATTTCTCTCTGCTCCTGCACTGAAAGAAAATACTATTTCTTGCTGTATTAATTAACTATCACAGTTGTTAACTTCAAGACTCAGATTAATTACTTTGCTCAATACTTCCTTGCAGGAATTCTGTGTAAATCTCTTTTTAGACTAACTATTTGAATTTTAACACTTGACTCCCACATACAGAATGTTTAAAACCTCGTCCCAGCTGAAACCCTGAAAGTATTCATTTCCCTAAGCTCTTGTAGCTGCACTTGTGCCCAGTGGACACCAGAAATTCAGCAGTGTTGAACACTCATCTTGGTTTGAATCTCTGTATGATCCAAAATTATTTCTTCTGTACAAAAGTGCATTCTACAAAAATATTTTTCAAGTAGTGTCCATTGGAAAGTGAACCCTATGACTTAGTTTTTCGTAAAGAAAGTTTCTATTTTTAGAGTATGCAAGAAATAGTCTAAGAGGCTGAAAGCTCTTTCAAGGAAATTCCGGCAAACTTTTCAGATGTCCCTAGCTGGACACATGCTGTGATGAAGAATAGGGAACTTTCATTTCAGTTTTTTCAAAGGTTTCAAATTGCATGCAGTATTTAAGGAGTCATTGAGTGAGAAGGAGAAACCTAGTGATATTATTGAGCTATGATGAAGAACAGCATCTCTTGGAAGTATATCTTTCAACATGAGATTTAAGTGGAGATTAACCTGTTACTTTCTCAGCTAATCTTTGATTAGATCACATTTACTACATAACTATTGTACAACAATTACAGGATAAAACTTTCTTTAAAACAGTACAGAGTGTGAATATATGAGCTTATGTTGTGCTTTATCGTCTTTGTGAAGAAATCTGAAGGGTATTGCTACCTCTTTGTATTATTTTCCCCAGCTGAGAAAGCAGGACATGAGTGAGCAGGTGCAGAGCTGGTACAACACAGGGGGAACCTCTAGCATGTTTTCTGAGAGAGAGCTGATATCCTAGAATTAATTTCCCTCCTTGGTCTGGATCAGACAAAATCTACTGATAAAAGTGTGCAAGTTTTCCTCAGGCATTTGAAAAAACAAATGGGGAAGAGCTTTTGTCCTATGTGTACTACTATGTTTTTCCCAGAAATTCATTCTTCAAACTGCGACAACTTGGAAGAAAAGATACAGCCTGACTGCTGAGTACACTGTGCACAATTAGAAGTGCACTGTGCACTGCTTTGCTCTTTTCAAAGCAGAGCTTGTTGTCTTAGTCCAGAAAAATGGAACTCCAAATCTCTTGCTGGTTTTGCTCTATACAACTGCATTTTGTATCATAACAATGTTCTGATGCAGCCATTGGAGATATTTCAGGTGAGAGTGGACATTAATCATTTACCCTTTTAAAAGCACCTGTTCTCGTACTGAGGGGGTTTGGGGAAGCAGGGGCTGGTTTTCCCTCACCTGCACTGTAGATGAGCAGGCAGCCTGTACAAAATGCAGGCTCACACCACATAGGCAGGTTTCTCACAGTAGGATGCAAAGCAGCATCTGAAAGGCAGTGTCTGTAGGCTGTCCTCACAGGTGCAGTAATGACTGCTCCAGCAATGTGATCCCTCACTGTGCAAAAGCCTGCCTTAACCTCTGCTTTCAAATGGTTTTAAGCTGCTGCCACATGTCAAGTACATAACAGCTAACACGTTGTTATAAGCACACATGCTAAATCCATTCAGCTCTGACAGCTTGAGCAATAAATGCTGTACTTTGGAAGGGAGAGTGATGCTGCTCACTGGTCCTTGCAGCCCTCATTATCCAAAATATGCTTATGGCAGAAGTGTTCTATGTGTGATTACCAGAAAAGAAAAAAGCTCTGCCTAATTTTTTTTATAATTATTATTACAGGGTTGTGAAGATAAGGTGATGTTTAGACTCTACAGACAGGGATTTGCTACAGAAATTTCAAGTGCCTCTTAAAGCCTCAGAAATAAACATCTTCCGTATTTTTATGGCTATGATGGTGTTTTGCAGAAATTAATGGTCAGGTTTTCAAGTGAGTGTCAATTCCCAGGGAATATAAGGATGACCAGGATAACTCCTTCAAAACAAAAGGAAAACCTACCTAATAATCACACATCATTTAGTTTCCTATAGATAAGAGATTTGAAGAGTTTATGAAGTTTCATGTGATAGCAAAGACTTTGAAAGGCAGCTGTGTAAATGACAGAAAATGTATCACCAGGGATTTTGCAGGTATAGGGAAAACCTTGACATATATTTTTTTTTTCTGTTGGAAAATATAAAATGCTATAATATTTCATATGGTGTGACTATTCCTGTCCAAAATATAAAAATAACGACCTTGGTTAACAGTGTTATTTTAAACTCAAAATAGGTCCAATCACAAGTCAGGACCTTATTCTATTGATAGATCACATCAGTCTCTATTATTTTGGTAAAACCCCTCCTTTTCTTTAACAAAGACTGCTTTTACTGAATTCAGAGTCAGATGCTTTGATTTTTCTGTAGGGGGAATGAGGGGTTTTTGTGTGTTTGTTGAAGCTTATTCATATGAAAATTTCAAATCAGCATCACTTTGATTTAACTTTGGTTTTAGGTATATCCTAGCTGTACTGCAAGGTCATCAACAGTGGAACGTTCAGACACAAAAGCACTTGAAATGAGATATGAAATCTTCTGCCCTGTTGTCAGTTTTCATTCTTGGTGCTACAGACTTCACAAGCAACAAATTTTTTTTCCCAGTTTCCCTTTACACTATGCCTGATAATCAGTACAAATAGTGATGCTGGCCAGATTTAGCTACACAAGTTTAATTTTAACTTTGAGTTCTATATTCACTCAAACATCCCACATTTGATTTTACAAGGTTAAAAAAAAAGTGGAATTTTTTTTGTAGCTGAGTGGAGTTTGGCAGTTTCAGGAATTCAGGTCTTAAGAAAAAAAGAATATGATAGAATAAAATATGGGTGGAGGTTTGAATTCCAGGCTACAGATTCAAGGTCATTTCTGATATGAATACTGAGATCCAGATAGTCAGTATATTAGGGACTGAGAGAGGTGACTTCAGCAACAAGAAAGATGAAATATATTGTATTTTTTAACCTTTGCTTATTTGAATCTGACTGAAAAATAAATCCAATTACATAAAAGGTATTTTTTTTGGAGAACAAATGGAACATTCAAGCTTCCTCTGAAGTTAACCCAGGATTTTTGTCTCTGAATATAAACTTCTCAACATCCCTGTAATTCTACCACCAACACATTCTTGCAAATAAGCAAGACTGGACATGAGCTCTCATCCTCAATAAAGAAAAATAGTTACCTATTATTTCCCTGGTTCATTTGGAGGTACTTGCAAAACTTGCTGCTTCCCTCATATCTTTAGATCTCGCATGAAATTTTCCATCAGTTCACTAGATTCTTCTGTTAATCACTAAAATTGGATTTCAAATTTTAATTTCAGCCTAAAAAAGATCAAAATATGCAGGAACAACTACTACGAATGACCAGTTTTCTGCAGAGCTAACTCTTGTGAACAGGACTATTCCTGGTGAAGGGGAACTTTAATAACTTTGTTTGCATAATAACGTAGTGATATTGGAAGTTTAATTCTAGACACCTACACTAGATGTCTGGGAACGTCAGCTTTTCTGGATAGCTAATGCGGAGACAGTTTACTCTAGAGCACAGTAGCGTAGGCAGTTTGACTCTCTTGCTCTGGAGTGTATGGAAAGAAGGCTGTTTAAGTCAATGAGTAGCATCTGGTTGGAAGGTCTGATGCTTGGCACTGTAGGTGTGGGCAAAAGTGGCATTTTCATAGCCCGGCTGAGTTCTTGGGATCAGGAGATGTCCCCAAAAGACAGACTGCAAGTAGTCTGTCTTGTCCACTTCACCCTTCAACACAAAGCTGCAGAGTACGAAATCCTTCTTTCCAAGCAGTCAGCCAGGGTCTGAGAAGCAGGTCCTGAAACAGACGAGGAGATGGAGATAAAAAGAAAATAAGAAAAAAAGAAGATACCTTGCAAGCAAGAGCTACTTGATTGTACCCTTTTCATTACGACAGAATAATTCAAATTTGCTTCCACGTCTGAGAAGCATTCCTCAAGTCCTTCTCCCACTCATCCTGCTGACTCACTCTAGCTGTGGAGTGTTTTTCAGAGTAAATATTAACCTGTCCACTGACATACATCCTCTTAATAGTCTCACTTTTTCTTAATTAATGCTAGTGACAATTACTTTAATGCATTATTTAATCAAAGCCACTTTCAAAAGAATCTTTAACATATTTTGAGACAATAAATTTAAAACTATAATTTCTCATTTTTGATTCCCAACAGTGGAAAATGCCTCTCATTTTCCATTTTGAAGCAAGTCCGAAGTAGCACATTAACAACCTATAAGAAACTCCATTAAAATGAAAATAAATAGTCCTCTTACATGTTGAAGGGCATACCTCTCCACTTAGTAACCCTGGTAAGAATGCAGATAAGTCGATGGAGCTCCTCTGCTTATGTAACAAACCTAAATTCAAATAGATAAATAGGCTGATAATGCTGAAAAACTACCTTTCCAGTCATGGTCACTCCATGACTCAGGCTATCCTAACTCACAGATAGTCCTTAATCCAGGTTAAGTGGTTGCTTACCTTTTGGTTTGTAAGTGGCTAACATAAGGAAAAGGGAAGTCTGATTTCAAATCATTCTGTTTCTGATTAGCTCTGCAAAGTCAACAGAAGCCTTGTATTTCTCAACAGAAAGATGCAGAGATACTTTATCACAGTCGTGACCTTTTCATGCTATTTTTCACTGCTGTCTCAGTGAAGTTGACATTCCAGTTCTAGCACTGGCTACTTGTTCACAGAGTTACACAACTCCTGGGTTTGTGGACTGGAAGGGGGAAGGGTGGAAGGAGAAGAGACATGCAAAACACCACCCATGGCAATATAAACAATATATACATTTTTCCTCAATAAACAATATTTTTAAAAAATCTGTTGGAGTGATTTTTGGAAAAAAAAAGTGGATGCCAAAAGGCTTGAGTTGTCTATTGTGCTCAGGAAAGATTGGGGAGAGTACAGAAAGATGCCAAAGGAGGGGGAAGAAGGAACGAGACAGTGTTGTGCAGTTGTAGTCTCACCATTGTTTCTTTGCCTTATAAGGATGAAGCACCTTTGGGCTTGAGCACGTACTCTACTATCTCTGTGAGGGTAGAAATATATTGTCCCTGGTTTCTGCTTCATGATAGCAACCATGAATCTGGCACCTGAGTCATCTCCTCAGTGCCAGCTGTTTCTGCAACCAATGCACAGGACCCACAACCAGGAGGTTTGAGGTGAGCTCAGTATGATATTATCATTTTTGTAGTAGCTGGTGTTTTCCTTTTAGCCACAAGTCCTGAGTCTTTGCCAGTCTTAACCTTCAGCTAAGAGGAAAATTTCCCTGTAGTTGCAGAGAAAAGCTTAAAAATGTAACCTTAGTGAACTTCTCAGGTTTCATATGAAGAAAATAAAAAGACAAAAGAAAAAGGATTTTAAGCCAATAATTTTTGGCTGTTTGCATTTTTAGATTGGTTTTACTTGTCAGTCCATTTCCTTTTCGTTTGGAAATCAAGGAGAATTTGCTTTGGAGAGTGTAACAGTACAGCATAATACACACCACGTGTGGTTTTTTGGTATGACTATCCCATGCATTTAATATCTCTCATTATGATTTTCTAAAGGCAGGACTGTAACTGTGTTGTTGGATGAGGAGCTCTATTGTCAGAATTACCCAGAATGGCAGAGACCAAAGTCCCTTTCTGCAGCAATCTCCAGTAATATCATGAGTAACATGCTGTAATTACCTTGTTAAAAAAATACTCTTACACGGTCTCTGCTCACAAGATGCAGTGAAGCATGTTTGCATGCAGAACCTCATGGTTTATGTGAAGCAGTCAACATTGCTGGTTTCAGAGACTGTGTCAATAGGACTAAAGAAAATTCATCTCAGCAGGAGAAAAACTTCTGTTCTCTCTAGGAGTGGGAAAAATCTTTCTAGAATTCTGGATTGCTGTTAGTCACCTGATTTCAGCTTTTGTATGTTCAAAAAGTGCTCCCTTCAGGAGCTATGTGGTATAAGTCACATACACACAGTCACAAAACAGGCTGACTCTCCTCTTCTCCACCAACTGGAACAGTTGAATAACTAGCCTTTTGTTTTCTGCCTTCTGAAAAACATCCGTAACCTTGTCTCCTGGTACACATTTCTAACCTAAACTATGTATTCACTAGTTATTGTAGCAATTGTCAACTTCCTCTAACACTGAAATGGTTGTGAGGAATTCACCTGCTCTTGTATGAGAGCCAACTGTCATGGACAATATCCAAAGGATTATTTATACACCAACTGCACAGCATTGACTTTTCTTTTGTTCTCTCCTTAAAAAATTCAGGAGATGTGATACCTGGAAAGGCCTAAGGAGGCATTAAGGGATCATTCCTTTGCTATGCCTCCTTTAAATACTGTGCTGACATTTCCCTAAGTAAATGAGTAAAACTGCACTTGTCAAAGTTAGTTTTCATTTCAATCAATGCTAGTGTGAAATATGAGAGGAAAATAATTTATTATTTAGTTCCAAAGATTATTTCAGATAGAGACCGTAAAGAGAACAAGGCTCAGTATTTTTAAGATAAGCTCCTGGTTGAGGAATCATTCATTCTTTCTGTGGAAAAAGGACAGATTATGAAATTAATGCCATCTTATACAACCCAGTCAAGATCAGTGACTTTGGCCTTAATAGAGGTTTCTTTGTTTTTTGTAAATAGTAGGGTTTATTATCCAATGGTCAGAGCTAGAAATCTGTTCCTCACCAAAAAACATCATTCCCAAAGCCTAACATTTTCTGTAGAAGAAATCTGGCTGGATGCTAAACTTTCTTAATATTTGGATATATGAACCTCAAGAGCCTGTAGGGATACAAAAAGTTAGCGCTGGGCAGGGTCAGTGCCACAGAGAGTTATCATTTCCTTGATGTTTATTGCAATTCAGCTGTACAGGTGTTGGTAATTGTGAGATTGGACCATGTGTCTGTGAGAGAGTTAAATTCAGCTGCAATTTCAAAATCTTGCCCTGGTGATGCAGGGCAGGAGGAAATGAGCGATACCCTGTGGTGCCGGCGGCGCCTGCTTGCATGCACACAGAGGTGGAAGTCGGTGTCTGATTCTGAGACAAAATTAATATAACATTTCACACAGGAATGTGTTGCCCTTTTTATCTTCTTCCTTACTTGGTCTCCTATCTTCAGTCTAGCCTCAGTCTTTAGTGAAATACTGCAGCCTACCAGCACTTAGTCTGTGTTTAAAAGAGAAGACAGTCCTTCATTGTTTGAATAGGTGATTGTGCTTTTTTGTAATCAAAGCTAATAGAAGTAGCATTCTCATAGGAGAAATAGAAATGGCTTTGTAAGACAGAAAGACAATTGTTGGCAAGTTTTTAAGAGTTTATGTTTTTCTAAATGTATGCATATTCAATAATATTCCACCACCCTCTTCTTTTGGCTGCCTTGACTACTTTGAAGTCGTGCCCTTGAGAGGATCTGGGGGAGGACAGATCTGCAACACATTGTAGCTGGATCATAAAAATCTGCAGACTTCAAGCTGTGAATCTTACCATTATGCACTTGGTCAGAGGAGCCACTTCTTGCATTTTAGACAATTCATCATTTCATTTTTTTGTCATTTTTCCTTACAAATTGCTTTCAGAGCTTCTTGGGAGCTTACTGGTAATTACGATGTAGGTGTGTACACGTATGTGTGTTTGTGCTTCAAGGATGCATATATATTGTACATATAGAGAGAAATTCCCATTTTTTCATCATCTCAGGATATTACAGTATTTTGGCTTTGATTTTATCCTCCAGCTTTAATATGCCCATTTCAGAGTAGAATTTCAAGCCTTTGCAAGAACTCCTAGAGTTCAGGTCACCTGTAGACCAAATATTTTTATGTCAGAATGAATAAAACTGCCCCCAAACCTCCACAATCACTCTTTCATGCTCCATCAGCATTTCAGTTAAGGTGCAGGCACTCTGGTTCACCATTTAGCTCTTTCCAAGGACATTCAATTTCAAAAGTAATTAGACATAAGATTCACAAGACCTCTTTTAACTTTACCATTTGCATAAGTGATAAAGCCTAAAAGGGCAGTTCAGTTTTGAGTAAAGCATCCAACCTGAACACCTGAACAGAACCCTCCTTGGTTAATCTTTGCTTACTGACATTTAGCATATTGTATCTCTCATTCAGTGCCTCCAGCAGCTCCCTGTAGTTTGCAACCATCAGGAAAAAGTCCTGACAGTCAAGCCATTGCCTGTCCTTTTAGCATCTCATTATGTCTGTTCCTGATCCTTTTCTGAATTACAAACAAGTTCTTCTAGCTATAAACTATCTGTAATCAGGATTCTCCATGGGTTTCAATGTCATATGAAACACTCTAAGAAACCATCAAGAGAGACAAGATCCATTTAAGCATTTGGAAAAGAGTTTGAGGCCGAACAGAAAGACTTTCTAATATTAGAGAAATCAGAAGCCTATTCTCCAGATCTTCGCAATTTTTTCCTGATCTTTTGCAGCTGCGTGTTGGTAGCTGGGTGACAGCTGGAAGCATGGGGGACCCCAAGAGGAGAGAGACCATCATATTGTGAGGTGATCTACTAATTTATATTCCATCAGTGACTTATTATTTTCAAAAGATAGTGTCTTCCTAAGATAAAAAATAGGTCAGATATGAATTTGGAAAAAGCATAAAAGGCATGACCTTTTAGCATAAAGATTTTTATTTCATTTGCAGTCTGTGTTAGAAATGTCTATTTTGGAAAGTACTCTCAGGAAACGTGAAGAACTGTGATGCCTAAGCAGATTCCTGGTGTCTATTGACTTGTCTTCAAATAACTGAGTCTCAATGTTATGAATGTATTTTCATATAGAAATAGAGATGCATAGAGATGATCTAATACAGTATAAATATTGTCTAATAAAATTTCTGCTGTTAAAGGGGACTAAAAGTTACTTATCTTAGTTTCTGCCTCTCCTTTTATTTTCCTCAGCTTGATTTTCCTTGTATGTGTGGTACAGGATTCAGAAGTTCAACAGATCCTGGCTGCATCAGCAACTTATTGTTGTAACCAGTAAAAGTCTTAAAATCATGTCTACATTAGCAAGAGGAATGTTCTAAGAGAGCAAGAGGAGAGGCTCTGTAGAGCAACACAGATGGTATAAGGAACTTTGCACTGCAGTAACTTTCCTCCAGACCAATTTAGTATGACCCCATGAAATGATTGCCAATCAGCGGCTAAAATATTTTAAGTGTGATCCCAGATTGCAGCTTTCACTTTAGTGTTACCTAAAGGCAACAGAGTTCATGGCCCCTGAGACACCCTCTGCTATGCAAACCAAGGTGCAGTGAGAGAACCATCACAAAATTCACCTGGAAAGTATCTTCCTGAGCCAAATTGAAAGTCGTGTGGATGCATGCTTAAATACCTGTGCTGAAGTTCCAATCTTTGCCCTTCAGAAGGATGTACACAACTCTGCTTTGTGTATCTAGGGGTCTGAAGAGAGATCATCTGATCTGCTTTCTTCCCCTAATGTAAGATTAATGGCATTTTTCCTGGTATTTTCCAGCTTGCTTGTAAAAACATCCAAAAATGTAGACTTATCACTTCTCACATAATCTGTTCTAGTTTGTTCCCTCTTGGATATTACTTGCTTTACAAACACTTCTAATAAAGATTAAGCTGAGGTTTCCTTCACACTGTTAAATCCACTTCTGCTCATCAAATCCACCACAGACACAGATTGTCCTGTTCCCTTTTGCAATGAGCTTCAGTGTCCTTGAAGACTATACATTGCCTAGAGAGAATTTTATTTGTATATTTGATATATATGTATGTACAGATGTGTATATGTTCATACATTTTTAGCTCAAACAAGAAGCATAAAATTTACGAGCACTCCCATTCATCCAAGCAAAGATATGGAAAATGGGAATTACTTTATCCCTTGATAAAGTAATTATGTCTCATCAATTTTAGTTACATATCAAATCATTAACAGGCTCTATGATTTCTTTCTGTGCTCATTAGTTTTCTATTGTGGGACTTTTTTTTAAAAAACAGCATATATGATTTTTTTCTAAAAAGATGTTTTGGTTTTGGTTTTGGTTTTGGTTTTGTTTGGTTTTGGTTTTGTTTTTTTGGGGTTTTTTTAATCTGATCTAGAACCTTTCAGACATGACGAAAACAATGTCCTGGCTTCTCAGCAACATAACTAACCTCATTTTCAACTTTCTCCATACCAGTGTAGGCACTGGTTTCTGAACATTCTGATCGTTCTAGTACATTACGCAGAAAATTGCTCCTCCAGCAATGTAGGCTGGGGTACATAGATGAGCTTAGGATATTCTGCTGGTATAGGAATATAAGTCTTGGCAAATTTTGTGTGTATCAATGGTAGGCAGAAAGCCTGAAATTTCTGGTGGCATCCCTGGAAATAAATGAGCAGAGGACTCTGTGTTTAGACTCCAGCCCTTTAATTCCAGTTCCTTTAATTCTTACATGTGAAAGAGAAAGGGGTTTGATGTTGGTTTTAATACTTTAGCCTGTGGGCTGTTGAAATAATTTTTAATTTACTACAAGATGATTCAATAAGTCAGTGTATTATTGACCAGATTTAGTATTCTATATTGTACCTCTAATGTCTCTTAATGAAATTAATTTGTGTTTTCTGGTCTCTGCCAGGAAATGAAGACAAGAGATGAAAAATATTCTATTTGAAATTTGAATAATTAAAGGAAGATAATTTAGTGAGATGTTCAGTTTTTTACATAGTTTGTTGCAAGGAAAGGGAATCCAAAAACCGTCTAGCATAAGGAGGCTTTACTGAAGGATTTAGTTTCATCCATAATCCCCATATTTTTCTAGGCTATTATATGCAATTAGTCCAACTATAGCAATTTCCCAACTGACTTCATTTTTATTTAACTGAATTGCAGACAATACCATGAACTCATATTCCTCAAAACTAATAAGATTTTTTATTTAATACCAAGTCTTACAGAGTTAAGCCACTTCACAGATGGCTAAATAACTGGCTAAACCTGCATTATAATTCTGTGCCAAGTGATAACATTAATAAGAGGAAACCCAGTAAGTTGCAGCTGATAATAATTATGGCAGCTAGGAGACCAAGTGTTTCCTTAAAGCAGGGCTGTTACAAATCTAATACTCCTCTAGCCTCTCTCATGGAAATAAACATATTGGCACGAGAAACTGGTAGGTTGCATTGCTGCATTATACTGCAACATCTAAATTTCTGGTGGGAAGAGATCAGTTAATTTAGGAAGGCAAATCCACGTTGTTAAAAAAAAGGTTTTAATATTTTCTTCTTAGTGTATGCAATAAAGGTATTTACTTCTCCATCTCCTTTGCCAAGTTCTTGTCAGAAACAAAAGAGTCAGTGTTATACAAAAACAAAATAGTCAGAGTCATTATTGGAATAAGTGTAGTTATAAGCATGAGAGAAACTAGTAAATTTAGTGCTATTGCGTACATGGTGATTCATGATAACTTCAGCCAATGCATC
>QWTY01009010.1:0-41203 GCA_008033365.1 Pseudorectes ferrugineus
CACAGAGGGGTTTGGGTTGGAACAAACTGTTAAAGGAAGAAATCTAGCGCCAATCCCCCTGCCATGGGCAGGGACACCTTCCACTAGACCAGGCTGCACAAAGCCCCATCCAACCTGGCCTTGAGCACTGCCAGGGATGGGGCAGCCACAATTTGCTGCAAAAAAATTGTGTTTAGTTCAAGCTTTAAGGTTTGTAAACAATTTTTAGATCCTCAAGTGAAAATCCATATTAAAACACGAAATATTAACCTTGCCAGACAACATTTTATTCTTCAACTAATGAATCACATCAGTAAACAAGTCTCTCCTAGATTCAAGATGAGATGCCTGGGAAAAAGAAAAGATTATTAATTTGCTGTTGCTGTGCTCTTCAGCATAAGGCAGTCTACGTTGTGTTTGTATTTATGCCACTCCACTTGCTCTGGGTGGGCAGTGATAAGATTTGAAAGGACATATCTAATTAAAGCTAAAAATAAACCACAGATATATTTGTCAAATGACAAAAACACAACACAGCTTTTTGTGGAGAAGAGCACAGAATTTGCCGACACAACATAGGATGGTCTCAGATTTAAACAGTCGGAGCCTAGTTCTTTTCCTGTCCAAAATCTCCCTGTCCACATGAGTATTTCTTCCTGATTTGTCATTTTCTACTGTGAAACTTCTCCAAAAATCAGGCACCACTGCCCTGATGTCACCCAGCGAGATAAAATCTGTGCTCCAGGCACGTCGAAGGAGCCGGGAATGCACACAGTTCATTTCACACACTTCACACATTTCACACATTTCACATATTTCAAACATTTCACAGCTCAGAAGCCGTTCCTGGCCCAGCCACGCAGGAAATGCCGTGCATGTGAATGGGACTGAGTGCTGTGCTTCAGGGATTAAAGAGCGAGGGGATGCATTTTCAACGGGATTGTAAAACTGAAATGAGACTGGCTCCTGTTGGGACAGCTCCTGGCATCGGTGCCATGGAAGTTGAGGAAACACTGCCAGTGTTTCAGAAATACCCTGCCCATCTCACTGTGAAAGGGTGAGTTTCTTCAGAGTTCTCCAGGGTTTCAGAAGTAACTTCGATTTTTAAAAAAGTTATCAATTTATTAAAGCCTGTCTATAGCAGATCCATCATGTCTGATGTTCTGAGACTGACACTTACTCTTATGATCCCATCTTCTACTCAGCCCAGGGCACTCCTCTGTGGCTCTGGTCTGCCCTGACGTGCTTAGAATCATAGAATCATAAAATGGTTTGGGTTGGAAGGGACCTTAAAGATCAGCCAGTGTCAACCCCCTGCCATGGGCAGGGACACCTTCCACTAAACCAGGTTGCTCAGAGCATCATCCAGCCTGGTCTTGGACACTTCCAGGGTTGGGCCAGGCACAACTTCTCCAGTAAACCTGTGTCAGGGCCTCACAATAAAGAATTTCTTCCTGATATCCAATCTAACCCCGCCCTCTGTCAGTTTCAAGCCATTTCCCCTTGTCCTGTCACTCCATGTCTTGTCAAAACTCCCTCTCCAGCTCTCTTGTAGCCCTTTAGGCACTGGAAGAGGTTCTAAGGTCTTCCCGGAGCCTTCTCCTCTCCAGGCTGAACACGCCCAGCTCTTCCAGCCTGGCTCCAGAGCAGAGGTGCTCCAGCCCTCAGAGCATCTTCGTGGCCTCCTCTGGACTTGCTCCAACAGGTCCATGTCCTGCTGGAGGTCCCAGAGCTGGACACAGCACAGCAAGTGGGGTCTCAAGACCTGGTGTAGCCCCAGGGCAGAGAGGAAGAGGTGCTGTAGTACCCAGAAGGACCCTGGTCTTCCAGTGAGGTTTGTGAGGAAGTAAAATGCATTTACTGTGCACCCTGCTGAGGGTGTCCAGGGTCTCACCGTGGTGTAGCAGAGACCCTCCTCCCACCACCTGGACCAGGGCAGGGCTTTCAGGCACCAGCCTTGCTCCTGCACAGGAGGTGGCCATGAAGATGGATTCCAGAGAGGGATCCTTTTTTTTTTTAAAACAAGAAGGCCCAAGTGATAAATGAATAAAGGGTTTCACAGCCCTTTATTTAAAATAAAGGCTCTGTTTCTTCATCCCTCCCGGGCTGTACAAATGGTATCACCCTGCAATGGGAATTGCCACTGGAGGCACTGGATTGTCTTTTAGTGGTTTGTCTCCTGCCATGCTTCCAGCACACAGTAATCCCTGATGTCCAGTGAAATCTTCCTCCCATCTTCTCCCAATTACTCAGCCTAATCCTTGCCAGCCTGTAATCGAGCCAAGCAGCCTTGTGAGACACTAATGTGTTCTGTGATTGTAGTTTGCTTGCCAGCATTTATGACATTTGGAAAGACAGTGGTGAGTCATGCGAGACAAATGGTTAGTGCTGTCTATTTTTTTATGTATGTATATAATTAGATTTTGCAGCACAAGAGAAAACAGCCCCTGTCCAGCTTGTCAGGAGAACAATAAAAAGGGAAAAGAAAATTTTCTTTGGCAACTTTTTTCAGCCTGACAAGTGGTTTCAATGATAAGTTTATTTTTTTTTCTCAGAGTTATACAATAATTTCAGTATTGTTAGAAATACACAACAGAGCCAAGAAACAGTGTTGTTGGAAGCAATTAAAATATGGCAGCTATTCAAATAGATTCTGTGTCCTGATACAGTGTGTAGGATATCCTGAATTTTTTCCTCCAGTGGTTTTGTCTGTGGGTGTTTAGTGCTCTCCTCTCTCTCAGGACACTGTTTTGTGTATCACTGGTATCTTTTCTTCCAAGATCAACAAAAGCCTTTGCAACTCCCCTTGGTGGTCTCTGCAACAGATCTCTGGTGTCTACTCAGTGGGATTTCTGACTAGATTTATAATTTTCTCCATCCCTCACATCTGACACGGTCTAATAGATAACACCCAGAACCAGGGTTTTGCTTCAGACCATGACGTTGAGTCATTGTGCAGCTTTTGGCAGGCAGTGAAGGATTAAAAAATGTCCACTCATTTCTGGTGACTCAGTTTGAGCATCTTCATACCTCTTGGGCTTGAATTTTCAGACGGCCTTTGACAACTCAAAGCACACACCAAGCTGAGTTGTACAACCCTGCTGCAAACCCAGCCCAGTCTGGATGATTAGGAATGGAGGAGCCCGTAATTAGAGAGCACTTTGGGGGATGTTACTCACTGGGTTTCAGTTTAAGGGTAAAAATACCAAGGTTCCTTCTGGACAAAGGGCTTCTGTTTGCACAACACGGCGATCCTCAGGTGAAAGTGCCGTGGTGTAAACACAGGCAAGGAGCGTGCCCATGGTGAAACCCTGACCGTCTGATAACTGGGACATGCCCTGTGCAGGGAAAAACACTTTGCTTAGAAGTGCCATCAGATTTCTGGGGAGATCTCCCACACAAATAAAAGTCATCTGCCCGACAGCTACAGGGAGTTAAACAAGCCACTTCAGAGATGTGAGCAAGCAGCTCCATGAGAACACGTAGCAGATGTGTGCACACTTCAGTGCAAGCTACCCAAAGTTCCCAGAGAGTCTCCTGATGTCTAACAGCTGGTCCTACTGTAAAAATCATTATTGCTTTCAAGTAAACTCAGGCACAGTTCCCTGCCAGCCTTGCATACCTCTGCCTGGGTTATAGGATTTCTCTCTGTTGGATTATCAGCCGGTGTGAGAGGATGGTGATCTGGCAGTGTCAGATCTATTATCCCTCTATGGGATGAAATGTCCAAGGTCTCCCTGAGCAGTGATGAAGGTCCAGCTGGAATTGCTCACTCCTGTGTGGAGTGACACCAGAGTGTGGCTGAAGGGAAGCCACAATGAACAACTCGAACATTCAGGAGCACTCAGGAGCTGTCTCCGTTGAAAGTCACAAGGTAGAGCTGGGCCATTTCTTTGTCTGAATGTGCTTTTACAGCTTTAAGAGCCTCAGACTCTTCTCTAGCTTAAGGGAAAATCCATAACAAAGCAGAATTTGGACACAAAACTTCACGTACTAATTAACTCAGTTCAGTACCTACAGCCCTGCAGTTGAGGGGTCATGAGCAGAGTTCTGGGGACAGTGACCAGAGGTCCCTCTGGCAAACACACATGCCTGGTTTGTACCAATGGGAAACTCATGGAGAATGACAGAAAAAAGATTTTGAAACTCATTTTCATCATCAAGCAGCTTCAAAGGAGCCACAGACTGTTCCTCAGCAGTGCCCTGCAGACCAGCCCTCTGCATGGCCCTGATCTGTCACATCTGGCCAGTCCTGCTCTGCCGGAGATCACATCTGCACCCTGAACACCAGGAAAGACTGGGCTGAATCCACGCTTGGATGGGAGATGCCTACAGCATTTTAGGGTTTGGGTATTGAAGATTTAAAGCGTGACTGCTCTTCTTCCTCTCCAAGTGGGATTGATCCAATGACCCAAAATTGCCCTTAAGACCAGAACCTTTGAGCATATCCATACAAAATTCCTAATATTTACAAACACCAGATGAGCCTGTTTAAATGTTGAGGATTGCTTTTCTTATATTTTTTCTGTAATTCCATAACTGTATATCCACCTTACTGCCTTGAATTAATGGGTGATATGATAATAAATGTCTAATAAACTATCTCAGGCTCCAGCAATTCCCATGGATTTCACCAAGAATGTTTTGGGTCTCTCTAGTTCTCTTGAAAATGGGGAAGATCCTGATTTTTCAATAGAGTGACACAGGCTGCAGTTCAGCTGAGACACACCCAGAGACATGGAGGTATTTGCAGGGTTAAAAGTGTAACAACAGAAACATTGCTGGGAGGTACTGGGAACAGCTGTACTATTTATTTCCAGAATATAAATTGCATCCAGTTAAGACAGAAAAAATCACGAGTGTATACCCCCTACACATCCATTGGAAAGAAGAGAGACCACTTTTGGGGTCTGAGGGATAAGTGGAAGCAGCACAGAACAGCTGAGCTGAGTGCCTGCCACAGGCAACAGGAGCAATCCCTCATTTTAGGAGTGATTATGTTGAAGTAGAAAGATTACAAATCCCACCTGAAAGAGAAAATATAAATATACGGGGCCTGATGAGGGAAAATTGAGAGAGAAATTGTCAGGTACAATTCATCAAGCACAAGAAACGCCTCAGACGCCCCAGCACATGAGATATTGAAAAAGCACAATCAGGGAGCACAGCAGGGATCATGTGTCACAGGAACTTCACTGCCTGGGCTGATGACTAAAGCACTTCCACGGGGACCAAGTGCAGCGTGCCAGTGCAGCCTGGCACAGGGCACAGCTCGCAGGCAGCTGCCTCTGGGCCCTGGGGCTGCCACAGAAGTGGTTAGCAAGCACCTCCAGAGGCTTCTGCTCTGAACCCCTGTCAATCAGCAGGGTTAGTAAAGAGCTGTTTAACAGCCCAGACAGCTGCTTGTGCAGTTTCACACCTGGGTAAATCAAGACAGACAGGAAAGCAAATGCTCCTTTCTTCCTTCTACTTCTCATGCCGCTGCCTGAAGAAGGGGCTGGAGAAGAGGCAGTGCTACCAGGACAGACTCTCCCTCAAGAGGCAAACTCCAAAACAAACCTGCCACTGCTACAGGCCTGTTTGCCCCACGCCATGTGATTTACAGGCCTTTTTAACCCGTTATTCTCTGTGCATTTCGTAAATCTCCGTGAGTGGTGGGGTTATCATTTGCCATGGCAGCATCTCCACTGCTGAACCATGAGGTCTAAAACCCTCCAAGCCTCCTTGTATCCTTCCACTTGGCAACACAACACAATGGTCTGAGCTCCTTCCCTCCTTCCCAAGGGATTTGACAATGCTGTCCAAGTGGCTACCAAGAGTAAATGAGGCCTCAAACCATTCCTGAGCGTTCCAGCCCCTGCACCATCTTATTTGCCAGTTTAAGGAGCTGCACCTCGGTGTCTGCATAGACAGCTCTACTACTTCTCAACTTTTTTAAGATCAAGCTGCTTTTGATATGCAAAAGGCTCTGAAATGTACATTTCCTATTACTGTCCTTGTTGTAATATCAGAAAGCTGAATAAACTCTATTTTCCCTCATTCCTCCCTTTCCAGTTAGCACTGAAAATATAATGTAAAACCAGAACCCCATGAGACAACATCCCAGGAATTCCTGCTTGACAATATCCTTGAATTTCCAGGAAATGTTAAATTGTATCATGGGTTTGTTTTTTTTTTTTGATGGTTTGTGACATGCTGACAGGTGAATTGATCACAGATGACATTAATATGAGTGGCTGACATAGCATTTACAGCACTCTGTCCAGATCACTTCTTCTTGTTGTTATCTCTCTCCTTTGTCATTTCTTTTGAGACTGGTGCTTTGGAAGAGCTGCAGGCCTTTGCTATTATTCTCTACTCCGTAAAAACTCAATTACTGGAGTCCGACAGCCTGCCTGGAATCCAGGAGGACAAAGAAGGGCCCAGCAAAAGGAAAACCAGGACTCAGCTGTGCGACCCTCTGGTACCACAGACAGCGGCACAGGCCCCTCCCACCCCCCAGAAAGGGACAATTAACGCTAATTAGGGAATGAGGCGGCTTCCTTTGGGTTCTTTTTAATATTTTTGCACTATGAATTCAAGGGAAATAGAGGAGGAGAAGGGGGGTTTGGCAAGGCCAGGTGCTGATGCTGAACCTGGGTGGGTGTAAACTCATTATGATCCCAGGCTGGGGGTGAACAGACTGAGAGCAGCCCTGACAAGAAGGACTTGGGGGCCCCTGTCCGTGGCAGGGGGATTGGAACTCCATGACCTTAAAAGGTGCCTTCCAACCCAAACCGGTCTGTGATTCTGTGAGTCTATGAAAAAGTATGTTTTAGGAAGGTTTTGTCAAAAAAACCCCAAACAAACACTATAAACTAGCCATTATTTAAAATGACAATGTTTTTCTTGTTTCTGCAATTTTATAAATTTATTATGCTTTTAATATGTTAATATGATACAAAATATAATTAATATAATATGTGTATATTATATATATAATTTAATTCTATTTGTTGATGTTTGTTTGTCAGCAAATGGAGAAATAAAAGAGCTTGGCAGAAGCTTTTAAAAAAGACTTCTACCCCTCTGTTTATCTTCCCTGGTCAAATGCTCCTGTTTGGCTCTGTGGCATTAATGGAGTGACGAAGGAGATCAGAAAGTGGCTTCAAGAGCTCAGCTTGCAAAGAGGCTGGTGAACCTTTTCTTCAGGTTTGAAAATTGTTCTTTTTGATCAGAAATAAAATATTTTGCTCAAATTTCAAGTTTTATAAAAACTTTTAAAAATTAAATGTAAATTAGAAGAAAACTTTAAACACAGTAATTTAAAATATTTTACACTGAAGTTGTCAGAGCTGATTTTTTCAGAAACATATGGAAGTTTATGTTGACTAAAGTAATGGAATCAATCTAAATTCACAGAATACTCTGATCCACACATTACTTATTTCTCCTGCTCTATAGAAAATATTTCGTTCTTATTAAAGGAAAATACAGAGATGAGGTTGTGTTTGGGTGTAATGTGATTTTCTTTCTTTCTTTCTTTCTTTTCTTTCTTTCTTTTCTTTCTTTCTTTCTTTCTTTCTTTCTTTCTCTCTTTCTTTCTCTCTTTCTTCCTTTGTCTCTTTCTCCATCACCATCTCCCTTTAACTTTCTCCTTACCTTTCTGTTTTTCTTTCCTTCTCTCTTTTTCACCTTCTCTCTTTTAAAAGTTTTATTAAAACCCCACAGTCTTCATGCATACTGTCAGTTTAAAAATGCAGTTATGTGGGCTAAGATTTAGGAATTAAATTTTGGCTTATGAAACAAACACTAGAAGAGAAGTTTACAAGAAGAAAAGTTAACAAAGAATCATGACTCTGGGGGCAAAATTCAGCAGCTACAATCCCAGAGAGTAGGCATTTTAAGTGGCATACTGAGATATGCTGCCTGCCATCCTGTCCATGGTCCTCTTTCCTGACTTCGCTGATACCAGAACTGCTGAAATGCAATTACAGTTGAACCAAAGATACTTCTCTGCGGTAGATTTTCAAAGAAACTTTTTAAGGAGGTAGAAGGACACTAAGAGCTTGAAATCTTCTATCACATCAGTGTATCCACCTAACACAGATAAAGTACCAGCACTGTAAACAGCAGCCTGTTCAAGTATGGAGCTTAACAGCAGGGACCAGCTTTTCTACTGCTCACAAAGATCACATCTGAATAACGTTAACTAGCTGTTGTTCTGGGTGACATATTTTTAAAGAGATAACAAAATATGCTCACAAATTTGGTTATCCTTGGTTATTTCCCATTCATATCTATGGGACTATTCATGTTTTTAGACATTTTTTCAAAAGAACTTTCTTGGTTCTAGGTATATGGACTATTCTTATGAAAAGAGAGGAGGCACTTCAAAGGACGTTGACTCCAAAATAACTTACAAACTATTGATAAAAAACTCATAGAGTTTTATCCTGAGTCAAAACACTCACAAAAGATAAAATATAAATATCTGCCTTCTAAAATCAAGTCTGAATGAACATCTAGCTTTTGTGATGAAATTCAAAGAAGAGAATGTCAGGATGGAAAAATCCACATTCAAACTGAAAATCATAGGTCATCTGGCCAACAAAAATTCCAGTGAAGTAGAACTCATGGTGAAACAAGTATTCAATTAAATATGACATGGCTGCAACAGGAAGAAAGATAATTTTTCAGCAGTGCATCACACTGTTTAAGCCAAGACTGATCACATACTTTAGTATCAAGACAATGACGCAACCTTCTAAGTAGGTAAAAATCTCTGCAGTCAAGCAGGAACAGCAACTGCAGCAAAGGTATAAAGCAGTTTGCTTATTCATTTTATTAAATAGGTAATAGAGCACAAATACTCTGTTTTAAAGAGTCACTGTGTCATATCCAAATGTATTAAGTCAGTGAGAAAAAAGTATAGTTACAATAGTCTGTAAAAAAGTGTTCCACTTAGCATGCCTAAATAATAAATGCAGATGTACCATCTGTGTTTAGAATGGAAGGTTGCCTACCCACAAATCCATTTTAAAAGACATTTTTATATATACACCAGGGAACCAGAAGTGAAAATAAGAAACATAAGAATACTTTTAGATATATTCTAGAGTCCAGGAAGCCTAAAAAAATACTACTAGAAGAGAGGCAAATCATTGCACCTGTGATTCTCTCTTACATAGATGGGAAAATATGTATTTCTGCCTGTCACACTGTAGTTATGCCGTGTTACACCTCACATTTCCTACATGTTTCTGCCTTGTAGTCCTCCAGCCTTACCAAAGGAAGCCCAGCTTCCTGGGTGCACATCCCCTCCTGAGAACACTCCTGTTTGTCCCTGAGCTGCCTTCAGGTACCTGTCACATCCCACAGCAACAGCTGTGCTGGTGTGTTCAGCGGTGAACTGGGAACAGCACACACATTATTTTGCCATGTACCACGGCATACTCACATTGACTGGTCACAAACAAACAATAAATTCCATTATGAATCCCTACTAATGGATATTTTTCCAGTGGAAATGTTTATGTGGGCCTCTCACTTGTACCTAGTTATTAATTTTGGGTTGTATTCATTTCATCTAATGCTAGGTGTCCAGGGTTTGGGCATTTAAATCGGACGTAATCACTTAGGTTTCATTGTAGCATTGTTAGAAGTAAATAAGCATTTGGTGTCACAATCAATCAGCCTGGATAGAATAAATTTCAGGGTGACTTTCAGATTGCCCTCAAAGTATTCTGGAAGCATTTCCTTCCTCTTAATCAAATGCCCACCTTTCTGAGTGTCTTCAACTTAACTCTTTTTAGCTGAAATTTACTCATTGATTGTGATTGCAAGAAAATAAGTAAATTCATAGGAAAAATTTCTAAGTATTAAGGAAATATATTCCATGAAGCAAAAAGTAGGTAAAGGACAGAAATTATGTTACTTTAATGCACCAGAAATGAGTTAGAAAACCATCCTGAAACCAGTGGAAACACATGAAAACTCCATGTTCGTATGCTTGTGATGTAACACAGAATCAATAGGAATTTGTAAGAAATTAACTAGAATTAATAAAAATCAATAGGAATTTGTAAATAAAACCTAGAAAAGTAAAAATAATCAAAATAATTCCTATGATGGTAAAAAGTCATTTCCTGTGTAGCTAAGATTCTGATTAGGTAAGTCTTGAGTCAAGAAGTGAAGAGGTCAATGAATCAGTGTTCTGGTCATGAGGACAGCATCCCAAAGTTATAAATAAATGCACAATTACACATTACCTAATTTTTATGTATGTATTATCTCTCTGATGTTCTGTGATTTGTGTTGTTAGTGTAGGAATCCATATGGGAACATGTGAACATAATATGTAAATCTGGATATGCATTATGTCCACGAATAAGTTTCTTAATCTTATTCGCTTTAGTTACTGGTTCCAACAATTCTAACCCGTAACAACCAGAAGGTGTTGTGAGGCTCTGTTCATTCATTAAAAGCATGAAATCTGCTGTGACAGATTTGCATGAGCAGTGCTAGAAGTCTATAACTAAAAAGAAATTATGTACTCATAGGATTATAACCCATACAGGGAAAGGGGTTTTTTTCTTTCTATTTGCATAATCCTGTTTCATAGACTTGAACCTTAATTCGTTAAACTGGGAAATTCCTTGTCAACATTTTGAAGTATTAAAACTATTAATGCTTCCTCTGCTAATATTGCAACTGACACTCATCATCTTCATATTCTTTGCTTAAATTATCATGTCTGTTGATAGTAATCCAATATTTAGAAGATACAATAAATACAGTGTTTCTTACTTCCTTAGAGATAGAATGTCACTCAGAGTATTTGTCATATTTTGCTAAGATTAAAGCGTATTTCTCCCTTGCTTTTCTACTACCTGTTGTTCTCCTCGTATTACTTTTTAAGTTTTGTTTTTAGGAATTTTTGTTTTGCTGTGTTTTAAGTCTTCTGCAGGAAAAGAACTTTCTGGGAAAAAGAAAAAAAAAAAACAAAAAACTGGGATACAAAATAAACACTTCTGAGCTGAACCACCCTCAGCAGACCAGCAAACTCCTCCCTTCTGATATATGACTGTACATGAAAATCAGATGGGCATGAGGAAGTGATTCCATTTGCCAAATGCAGTTTTGATCCATATGGCAAACAGCTGCTGCTCAGATGAGCAAACTTCTGAGAAGCTAATTTGTTAAATCCAAACAGAGGATCTTGCAGTCAAGGGTAAATACATCATAGCACCTTGCAGCTTTTATTTGCTCCCATCACCACTGATAATGCATAGTCTCTTGTGACATGCTCTTTCTTTCTTTGAGAGTAATCTGCAAGGCAGGCAACAACAAATACTCAACACACAGGATCTGAGTGCGTGCCATGGCTGAAACATGCAGTAAATAAGAAAACAGTTCCTTGTAGTCAGCAAATTACCACAGACATTTTCGGGAATTTTGAGAATCCTGATCTTAGACAGAGGACCACTCCAGAAAGATTTAGTTTGGGTTTGTGGTGTTAACAGCTGCCAGTCAGCGCTAACCTGTTTCTGCCTCAGTGTATCTAGGGGAAAACCTGCCAATTGATTTTATTACGAACAGTTGCAAGGGCTGTTAAAAATCCCACCTTTAACAACTTAGAGTACATATGTGAGTGGAGGTCCACGCTGTTTCAGTGCCTGCAGCTTTTGTAGCCAACCCTAAATTGCTTTCTGAGTCTATAGCAATGTTTGCAAATCTCTTAGGGAGTCCTTCCTTTCCTTAGAATGGCCATGTCACATTTCTTACCATCCACATTTCTTACCAACGCTGCCTCATGGAGGGCCTGGCTGGACACGTCCAGCATCATATTAATTTGTGGGGAGTGCTGAAGCAGGAGGCTTTAAGTTCTGCACTGAGACACCTTCCAGACATCTGAAACCATGAATCCAAGCCAATGAGCTGCATGTCTTCTCTCAGGACTTGGGTTTTGAGTGTCCTCAACAACACAGATTTATGCTATGCTTCCTTATGTAACTTATATAAACATATATAGAGAGATAGCTTTTGCAGAGATTAGATTTACATAGCAGCAGGTTGCCAGGAACATGATTTGAAAACAGCAACTACCCTGATTAGTATGTGTTTCTCTTACTTTGTCTTGTGACAGTATTTGCTGTGCAATTTTTTTTCATCAATTTAAAATCACTTATGGAGTTCAGGTCATGCATTATAAAATTCAATAATGGTACATTCTTTTTTTCCACAGATATGATGCAGATATCTGAATGTAAAAAAGTCACAGACTGGGTGAAAAAGAAATAAGATATTTACTGCCAAATTGTCTTTGGAATAAATCCGTAAAAACTAAAGGAGGGAAAAAAATAGGAAGACTGAAGCCAAAAGGTCAGCTGAAAGGTTTTCCAGTTCTAGTTTAAGCAAGGCAATATCTGAGAAAATAGCTGTGGATACTTACGTAGTTAGGTCAATAATCGCTGCAGTTCATTTTCCTTTTGGTACTTTTTATAAAAAAGACAAGGTAAGAGGATAAAATTAATTATGTTTAATTTTCATGTACATATTTGTCAAGAATATTTAAAAGTCCAGTTAGTTGCCTATTTGGTTTTGCTTACAGTTCTACTTCATGAATTGTTTAAGTCTATTCCTTTATCTTTCACTCTTCAACCAGATATAAATCTAAAGACTTTTAACCTTACAATGCAATAACATTTTTTAGAGGCTTAAATTCAAAAGTGTTTGTAATTTTTGTCTGCTGTGAGAGAATATTGTTCCATGTCTTTACCCATTATGACTTTCTTAATTATATTTTTGTTTCTTTCAGCCTTTTTAGTTTTGCTTTGCAAATAATGAAACATTTGCTTCTTCAATTCAATTATTCTCCATTCCACAGTAGGTACAAATCATATTCCCATCTTCCCTTCACTCCTTTGCAGACAATAACATCCAGGAAATTGGATCAGATCAGATCAATTGTTCAGCCTTGCTCTTTAATCGGAATTACCAGGAATTGAGATTTTAACTCACATTGCATTCACATCTACAGTTCAATTTAGACACAACCTGCAAGACTGCTATATTTATTGTAAAGTCTGCATCCTTCTAAACATTAGTGCTCCCTGAGAGTTTCCCAGTTGGGGTCAATGACTCCAAATCAGTTTTTATTTTGCCAGCTTCCTGTTGCTAATAGAGATGGACTACCAGAGAACAGCAATATCTCTCTGTCCTTCACCAGAACAAAAGGATTGAGTTCTTTCAAGAAATGTTCAGTTAAATTTAAGTACCTGATCTATCTCTGCTTCTATATTTATGACTGTTGAACTATATGATATATTTCTGAGATCCACATGTAAGTCTGGGCACATTGAACTGTTGAATTTCATTTTATTCCTAGCACTTCAGTGCTCTAAGTCATCATTCTTACATTGACAATGTTTATATTTAACCTTCTTTATGTTAAGAGTTCTCCTAAGGCTACCTCAGGGCAAGATCCAGACACGCAGCAGCCTGGCTTCTGCCATATTCTCAAATATCTGGACTAGAAGGATCTCTGATATGCTCCAGGTAGGTCATCAATGCAAACAATTAAGGAACTGGGACTTCTGGTAGTTATGAAGTATAAAGTGACACCCAGTCTAGGTACACACAACATCTTCTAACTATTGAAAAGCTCTATGGAAACATGTCTACTTTTTATTCTGTAACCACTAATTAGAAATACTGAGCATTTAGTTCCAAAGAATTACACTGTCTCTAGCCTGACAGTTACCTTCACCACAATCTATTGTTATCTTACTTTCACAAATCCATAATTTTATTGTAGTAAAATTAATAGCTTCCTATATAACATGATATCAAAATGCTCTTTGTATATATGCTCTGTCTGGAAAACAGTGACATCTAAAGTTTCCTGTTGGCATGCCATGATTAACTTTGATAAACTCATTGTGTATTATGTCATTTTCTGTTTATTGTGAAATCTTCAATTACACTTTCTCCAGGTGTTCCATATTATAAAGGTTAAACAATTGTTCCTCAGCCACCCAAGATGTCATTTTTCTTCTTTTAAATACCAATTTTGTGTTGTACAGCTTCTAGCTATGAAGTACAATCTTCAACCTGACAGAATCTTTATTATTTCTTGCTACATTCTGAGTCAGTTTTCTTTAAGGTCTGAAGTGATGCTTTCCAGCCCTCCCAAATTCAGCATATCACTTCAAAACATATGAACGCAGAAATTGCCCAAAGACCTGTTGATGGAGAGACATGAATTTTCAGACATGAATTTAGGTCTTAGGGGGTTTGATCTGCTGCTCATAGAGGATTTTTTTTCCATTGATTTTAAAGGAGCGTGGGAAAACCAGACTTCTGATTACTCTGCTTAAGTCTTAACATTGGGGAAACTCTGTTTGCAAACAAATGCCCCTCCCTGCCCCTGGTGCTCCCCCTGCCACGGTTCAGGACGGCATTCCAGCCCCCGGAGCCAGAGAGGCCAGAGAGGCCAGAGGACATCTCCAGCCCTGCTACAACCCTGTACATGGGCCCTGCTGAGCTGATGTCCCAGCCTGGCCTCACCACAGCCCTGCCCAGCCATCCTGGACAGGGACTGACCCTGGTTACCGTCTCTGGCCTGGTTCTAACCCCCTCCTGCTGGCCAAAGTCCCAGCCTGGCCAGGGCTTCTTGTTGTCTCCAAGGAGGTGCCTGAAGCCTGAGGCTGGGAGTGCCTCAGCTGATCCTTGGCCCGTGCATCTCCTCATTCCAGCAGTTGCTCGGTTGAATGTTGGGATTTGGTGCCATGTTAGGTTGTCTCTTATCTTGATCCCTCACTGAACAGGAGTCAGACTTCCACATTTTAGATATTATTAGAAGAGCCTTCTGCTCACCTGTTTTATTTTCCTTTATAAAGGCAAACCCATCTTGGCTTTTCAAAATTGTCGCTTTGTTCTTGCACTTTTTGACCTTTAAAGTAAAGCTTCCTTTAATGATCGCTCCTTTTCCCATTCCAGATAGACTCCCTGTTTACTTCTAATATCCTTTTTATGAGATGGCTGTTTATCCACTTAGGCCTTTAAAAGGCTTTCTTAAAAGTTATTTTCTCTCTGTATGAGATGTGAATCCTAGATAGTTTTTGTATATTTGACTTAGATAAATTGCAGTTGTGTTCCTCAATGAAGTTTTTGAGCTATTTGGTCCAGCTAACTGCATTAATTAATTTTCTTAATTGTCAAAGTTTGTACTTTGGAAACAAAAACCAAAACAAATCCTTAGCTCCTGACCCATCCTGCTGAAGTCATTTAGAGGGGAATGAGCCCAGGATGGTAATACTTCCCCCTGTTTGCACAATGCATTTGCAAAGTGATTTATACTAGTCCAGTCAAAATGCAAGCACTTCTGTTGATATTGAGTTTAATTGGGCACAGTAATGACTAAAGGCTTTTAAAGGTCATTGCATCCAGATGTTCAGCTATTAGTCACCATCACCCAACAAACTTTCTAAATAAAGATAAATAAAGATAAAATAAAGAAACACTGCAACCCTCAACAAAATTAGTGTCTGAGACTGGTAGGATTATATATACTTCTGCTTTCTGGTCTGCTCTGTTCGGTTCCCTCAGAACACAAAAACTTACTGAAAATATTTTTTTTTCCCTATAAGGAACAATCTTTGCTTTATTTAGGCAAGCAGGCTTTACTTGCATGAGTTATGCAATTATAGTTTGAAAATTGCAGAGTTTACAACAATTCTGAAAATTTACCCTTTGAATAATCAAAGTGTTCTGAAGACTACAATGTGTGTAACCCCTTGACTTGGAAAGTTTTAGCAACTCCTTACTGCTTCCTCAGTGCAGTTTAGGTACTACTATTGAAAGTGGGGATTTTTAGGTTTCAAAAATTCATAATTCATCCTAATGGAATGAAGGTTCATGTTCTTTATGTTTGGTTTATTAATAGCTAATGTATTCATCTTTTAAAATAAATTTGTACAGAAATTGAATAAATAATTTCTAGAAAGAAGTTTTTATAAAGTGACAGGCTCTGATAAATTTCATACTCTTATATCATATTTTCATATTTTAATCTAAAATAATTTTCCCAACTTTTTTTTACTCTCTCCCTAAAAATGCACATGGACCTTTTACATTTCCACAAGCTCTCTATATTTCAGCTTCTTGTATTACTCAGGTTTTGAATAAACACAAAGAAATTTTAATCACTTAGAAACTAGTGCAAGGTTTAGCCTTTGGGGAACTCAAAAAATCCCATTAAAATTGTTTTAATTTTAGGAGAGTTTAAAATTAAATTATTTAAAATGTCAGTTCTCAGCCTGCTCTTATAGACATAAGTTGGTGAAAATTATTCATTTAGAGCAAATGGAAAGCTAAGTCGGAGCTGAAGCTGCTGCTGAACAACCATTCATCATTGAATTCTGTACAAATGCTTTTCATATGTAATTAGAATTCACATAATCAAATGTTATGAGAAGGCAACATTTCATAGATCTTTTTGCTTATCATCTCAGAACTTACAGAAATGTTATGAGAAACCTGTAATTTAATCAGACATATAATATGGAGCATTCCTACACTGAAGCAGGAAAGCAATGCTATTGAATCTTCTTTTCAGTCCATCTTTACCATGTTTCATCCAAAAGGCTGTGCTCCTTATTTATCAGCACTCTGCTTCCCCAGTGAGATAAACAGCATTCTTTAAAAGATATATTGCCAGAATTTACAGTAGAATTCATTTGCTGAAGTGATAAATTTAGAGCTAAGACAGAATACAGTCTCATTTAATCTGAGAACATTGTCACAATTTATGTAATGGGCTGATCTAAAGGTTAACAAGAAAACATCCTATCTCTTTTTTCAAATGTCAGCCAAATATTTTATAGATTTCTCTCCATCCTCTCTTGTAGCCCCTTTAGTTAAATTAGCACAGCTGTCTGAGAGATCAGATTTAAGGCCTTTCAATGTTCCCTTGATCTGAGAACAGATGCCTCAGGAGTATTGCCAGGCAAAAGGTAAAGTGGAGTAGTGAAGCACATTATTTTCTGAGCACATTTTCTAAGAACATTATAAACACAGAATTGATAGGCGGGTAGGTAAGGATTCACTGCCTATTAAAGGACTTTTAAAATCCTGGAAACAAGCTTACAGTGTCCAAAAGCAGATCCAGATAAAATACACTGGGTCAATGCTCTCCTTTATTCATAGAAACAACCAGCAGTATTTTAGTTGGTTAAAAACCCAGTAAAAAAGCAGCTTAACAGGATGACTGAAATTTAGCATCGATATTGAATGGCAATGAGTGTAATTTACAAAAGAAAAGTTTGTGACTTTGGGGAGCTCAGATGAAAATATGACCTCTAGGCACACATCAAGGAAAAAGTCTTTTCCATTCTCATGTTATTTTACCTTTGCGGGCTGTTGAAGGGAAATTTTCTAAAATTACTCATGCGCTCTAAAATGGAATCCAGTGTTGTGCTTTGGGCATAATGATCAAAGGTTGTCTGTCTTCTGGTGCCTCCACAAATGAGACCCTCCAGCCATAGACAACTTCACCAATCCATTTGAAAACAACCAACCACTGAAATAAGGGAGGACAAGTTTTCTTTCCTTGAGCTTATTTCCCATAAAGGCTAGCTGTACTCTAAGTAGGCTGCTTGGCTCAAGGAACAAATCTGAGTAGGAAATAAGGCCTCTTGACTGTCTGGCCACTAGTGCTGATGCACCACATGAAATCAAATAAAGGTAATATGTGCACTGCTGACACCACCTCCTGGAGGTGGAAAGGAAATCTGTCATCAAATCTCTGACCTCTAAACAGAAAAGGAGCAGTGCAAGTTTCAAAGAAAAGATTTATCCTCATCCTATTCTCCCAAAGAAGAGATGTATTTTTTCTTAAAACCTTCTTCCATGCAAAGACCCTCCATATATTGACCAACAATGTTCTTGGGTCTGCACTAGTCCCTAAAAGAAGTGGTCAGGGAATCATCAGATAAAACCTTTCTGGATCTAATCTTCCTATGGAAAACAAGTCAACATAGATGGGACATGTACATATTCAAAACAAAGAGCTGTATTTTCTGTGTTATCATGGCTAATCCTTGTTTTGTGAACATGTGGAGAAATGGGCAAGTGGAAGGACTGGAACAGATAAATAGTTCATTTTGTCTTTGAACTGACAGACCATAACGTTTTTTAATATATCACAGATATAGAGCAGAAGAATCTTTGAATCTTACTAGTGATTTTGTAGGACCTAAGGTTTACTTGTCAATTTTCACCCGATCAGAGAAATTCAAGGACCAACAGACTGTGTATGTGTTAAAAATATATATATTCTTTGTGTTTCAGTTTTTCTATTGTAATACTGTCCCTGTTGAATCATCAGTATGGATTTCATCTTTAAGGATGGCAACCAGTAAAATTATTTTACAAATTATTGGTATAGGCACAGAAATGTTTTATGTTTATACAAATATAAGACATCTGTGAGCATGAGATTATCGTACCTAAGTAAACGGGAAGAGATCAATATCATATAGTTGGAGCAGAAACACAATATATCTTACAGCTACATACTGAAGCACCTACTACAGATAAAGCAGTTAAAAATGTTATTCTGCAGTACTGCTGTTGGCATCAGTCAAAATAAATGGAACCTACTTTACGAGGAATTGTCATCAGTTTCCCATTTGTGCTGTAAAATTAGCAACTCCAGCATTGTTGGGAATAGGGAGGAGAAGACACACTACAGTTTAAAGTTTTCTGAGTTTTAAAAATGTTTTTTCAAACACTTGGTGTTTTACTCCATTAGTTTAAGTATTGTGAAACATCCCATCCACCCTTGTAATTAAGCTACTGTTTATTTGTTTTTATGGAGTTTAAATTAAAACCATGATTTTTCCTACCTAAAGGGAAGCCAGGGTTGAGCAAACATCAAGAAAATCATAAAAGAGAAACTTCTGTATGATGTTGCTTGTTTTTTCCTATAAAATATAAAGGGTGAAATCCTAGCCTATTGAAGTCATTGGGAGATTTGTAATTGACTTTGAAAGGCCGAGATTTCACCCTTAAGAAACGAGGCTAAATTTTCCAAAAGCAGTCTCTGATTTGGAGTGCTTGTATGTGCCTGCTTGATCCTTTGGCTGTGCTGAGTTTTAATACTCTAGAACTCAGACTTGCTGATGCTCAGCAATTCTAAAATAGGCTCTCACTTGTCTTAATTTGGATGCTTAAATCATCACTACAACAGGAATTAAAAGCTGCCTTTGGAAATTTTTAGCCTACTTCTTTAAAATGAAGTTCAAAAAAATGTACTGTGCATATCAGAAACTTTGTTATTGCTATTAAAATCAGCTGTGTGGAATAAATTGAGAGCAGAAGTGAAAATTGGCAAGAGATATGATCAAGCAAATAGCAGTTTTTCAGTGTTGCCCTGGTTTTTGTAACCCTGCTTCATTGGACATGTTGAAAAAGGGGGAAAGAGCTAGTGGGATATTTCCATCAGACTCTATTAAGAGATAAGAAGAGTCTGAAACTACAGAAAACAGAAGTGACATATTTACAGCACTCACAAAAGAGAGGTAGAGAGGATGGGTTTGTTTAAAGGGCACATTTAAATTTAGATTGGCAGTTTCATATTGTTTAAACAATTTCCTCATCACAACCTGTTTGGTTTTTTCCTTCCTGAACTCACTTGCTTACCACATTGCCATCAATCATTACCACCTATAAGAAGAATCATATGCAATTGGAAATTAAAAATGTTTAGACACTATGGGTTGAATTTTTGAAGGTGTTCCACAACAGGTACATAATAATTCTCTTTGCTTTGCTGTCTCCAGCAGGTGTTATGAGTTTTCTCTCGTGTTTCCTCCTTTGCTGTAAACACAGGGCATAGCAGATGAGAAAAAGGGAGAATTTTTTAAGAAGGAATGAAAAAGAAAGAAACGTCACAGTGCAGCTGACTTCTTACTGGGATGGATTTAAATGAAGAAATTTGGCATATCTCCATATCACTGGAAGCAGAAGAGTTCCAGGGCTGTTGAAGTATGTTTTTTTTCTGATGGAAGTATGAAGTATTTGGGAAACCAAGAAGTAGCCAATGTTGCTCTTTGTTATTTTGCACTGTATCAAGTATCTACAAAGAAATCAGAAACACCCATGAGGATGTTACATACTTAAAGTCCAACTCCTTCCTTTTTGCTACATGAAAGAAGACACAGGCCATATACTGGGATAGGTATATAATGACTAGGGTACTTATAGGGCACGGGATCCATGGGAAAACAAGAATTGATGTGGTTAGCATCACTTTTGATTCCTTCCCTTATACAGCTGAGATGTAAGTGCAAGTCCAGAGCAAGGCTTATACTCGCACCTTCAGCATCTTAGCAGATGGAACTATTTCCTACCAAACCTCTACTCCATTCCTATTCTACATCCCAAATGCAAAGAAAGGATTTTTCTGGCAAATAAAATGAGATTAATTGCTGGCTTTTTAGATACAGAACACTTCTAGGAGACAAAATATACATGTTGTGGACGGCCTGACTCGATGAGTGATTCTTCTTATGTATTTTTTTAAGTAGACCAGAATTATTGTTCTGGAAAAGCAAATAAAAATTTGCCTAAGCTGATGTCTCTTTTCTTTTCTGAAACACACTGAAGAAAGTAATTAGTTTCAAAATTATTTCAGTTATGTTGTTTACTGTTCAGTTCATCTCAGCTTAATGGAACATCCTCTTGGATATCATTTCTCATCTCTTAAACTACAAGTGTTCTGAGCTCCAAAAGGCAAGATTTTATTGATTAGATTGAAAATGCATATACATATACTTTTTATCCCATGTTAAAAATTTCCACATCTTTTGTATTTTTTATAAAAAAGTGAGACCAAGAAAAAGCTGGGGTTTAAAAGTTTCAACATGACATGGAATTAGTAGACACTGTACTGCAACGTACAGTCTTGTTCCAGACAAAACCAGATACATGATTTGAAAATTGCCTGATGAGCACTTGAGCACTGTTAGGACTGATGCTCTTTTTTTTTTTTTTTTTTTAATTAACTTGTTTAGGGCTTTATTCTGTCTCCAGTTCATTTCACACAGTCTTAAATATACTTGCACAGAATGAAATTAATCTGGGAGATAATAAACCAGTGTGTTTTCAGCAAACTTTTTAAGCAAATGAAGCAAATCATATTATCTCTAAATTCATTCATCACTAAGATTTATATTTCAGGAATATAGGAACTATGAAGACCCTGTGAAGACACTACTAAAACTTTTTATTGGGCAATGTCCATTTTTACACAATATAATGAATAAATCCAGTTTGAAATGTCCTTGTCTTAAAAGTCTTTCATATCTGTTGCACACAACTGCAATTTCCAAAAGTAAGTTCTAATTTATTTTCCCCTAAAAAGGTAGACATTTTTCTTAATAATGAATATGGAAAAATGTGTTCCAGTGTGCACTACAGGAAGATGTAGACCTTGTGTATAATCTGAAAATCTGTCAAGATCATAATCTGTCCAGTCAAATTCATGCAGCTACAGCATGTTCTTGTAGTTAAGAGAAAGGCTATGTAATATCATTAAAATGTCTGCAAATGGAAAGTCAAAAAAATTGGACCCAGCCACATTACACACACTGATACATTGGCGTCAGAAAGACCAAATCTTCTACAACAAATCCTCCATATTACTGCAAACGCTGGATGAAAATGAAATTAGAGTAAGAATAGAAAAATACAAAAATAACAAAGTACTATGCATAAATATCAGAAGCATTAAAGGCAAAAATATTTTGTTATAGAAGAAGAATTTTTAAAAGTAACTAAAACATGAGCCTGCAAGGCTTCTGTTAAAGAAAATATTTTATTTAATTGCATATGATCTATATCCTGATTGATCTGTATGTATGTCTGTATCTCTATGTTTTGTTATGGAATTTTCAAAGGAGCAAAAGGAAAACAGGTAGCAATGTTCAAATAATACTGACTTTTCCTTCAACTCCTTTGAAAACCCAAAGGAAAATGTGCAATCTGCTACTCTCATTAGCCTGCTAATTAGTTTTGTTGAAGACAGACAGGAATGCTGTACTGATTTTCCATGAAAGGTATGAGAAGATGACATATTTGTGACTACATTCATGTTACCAGAAAGAGTTTTCCAACTCAGTTATCACACTGACTGGCCAAACAAAAAAACGTGTGTCAGCAGTTCATGTCCCAAAAGAGACATATTGTTATGGTTCAACGTTTTTAACAGCTTCATCCCAAAATTTGAACAACTGGGCCAAATTATGGCCTCAATTATACTGTGGCATATTTAATAAAGGAAAACTCTTTGTGCAGTAAGGCACTATCAAGCAGATCATGGGCCATTCAAACATCTCTGCTTCATAAATATATAGATATAGTCACATGTTGGATCTTAAGGACAACTGTGATGATTTTAAGGAATAATAACATTCAGAAATGGATAAACAAATTGGCACTAATGTTTATATCAACATTGTGTCAGAATGGAAGAAATCAAAATTTTGTTTTAATCCATATTTGGAGGGGGTTGGTGTTGGAAAATGATTATGGAGATAAACTGTGGACAGCATTTCACTGACATCCTATTCTCATACTAAACACAGGTAGGCAGATATTCTCCTCAGGCTACTACATACGTCATTAATCAAATTTGTAATTGCATTATTAAAAATAAAATAATTCACCATGTCAAGAATCTTGTAATGTGAAGATTGATTTTTTTCACTTTGATCTCTGTTTTCAATATTGAAGTTTAAATTAATGTTCTTATAATATCACATAAACAACACTAACAAAATCAACTGATTGGTAAAGTAAACAATACTTGAACTTAGCTTAAAATGACACTAAAAATACACATTCTTACTTTAGGCATGCTGTGCAAATTTGTTTATGTCTGTTTAAAAAAAGGCAATTCTAGGACTATATTCAGAGTTAGAATTATGGACAAATAATGGTGCCTCACACTTTTAAGAGCACAGTTTCACAATATGTGAGGAAATAGGCCTTTTTTTTGTGCAGTAGGGTCAAAAAGCTGTCTAGGGTTGAATAATATTAATTAATAGAGGTATTGGACAGATATTCTGAACAGCATAGAAGTTTAGACTTGCTTTGAAGGTCAGCTATTCTAATTAAATATTGTATTCTAGCCTATCAGTAAATTTCCACTCTAAACTTCGTTTCACAACCGAAAAATTTTTCTTAGGCAAAATATTTGTTTACACACATCTGTATAGTCTACGGTTTGATCTGAAATCAGCCTCAGTTACAATAGCTGTGAAAAAGTATCACATCAGCTGGTTGTGCTTTGCTCATAGGCGATGTTGCTTGAGTTTGGCATCAGCCTGCATTCTTCCAGGACAGTCATGGTTGTGATATAGCTGAGTGAAACTGAAGTGGTATTTTGCTTTTCTGATTATTTTTCCCTTTTCAGTGACTGTGCCACTACTTTATTGTGAGAACATAAAGACTAGCAGAAATCATAAAAGCAGATGGAGAATCAGTAAAAGGCAACCCATTTCAAAAATCCCAAATCAACAGAGAAATAAAAGAAATAGGATTCAGGGTGCCCTTTTACCCTTTAATTTTCCCCATGACTTGGTATCTCATGAATCATCTCTGTAAGGCACACAGCTGATGTCAGATGAGAACATTCAGGCACTTTTTTTTTAAAGGGGACAACAAAAGAAGAGGGTCACGCATTTCATTTTTAAATTTGGAAAGTACTGCAGAGCTGATCCAAACAAAGCAATAAAGTGGTACAACAAAACATCAATAAAAGTACTGTCTTCACAGGAAAAAGTACCAAAGGAAAAGAAGTCTCTTGGTGTTCTAATTTTCCTCTCTTTTTTCATCCACCCTGTGCGATTATTGTAATTTAATTGTGTTAGAAATGTTTTACACAGAATTGGTGAATAGAAGAGAAAAGAAATTAAACAGATGCCTAACTTTGGCCTAATGTTTAAGCATGTGAACAGTTCCATAAAAATTCACTTTGAATCATTTGAATAACTGGGATAGACAAGTCAGGCACTGAAGTCTTGGGGACGGAAGAGTTGAACTTCCTTTCCTGTGGATGTACCTGCTGCCAATATTATACAGTCCTACGCAGATCTCAGATCTCACTACCTGGCTTTGCTCTCATTGGGTCCTACTCTCCATATGCTGCATATTTTCACATGGTAACACCATTGAGCTCCATCTATAAGACTCCGGACATTAACTAAAAGTGCCTACTAGTACTATTTAGTCCTTCTGTCATGTTCTGTGTGAGGTCAAGCCCACCAATCAGTCTTTCAGATGAAAAGACCAGCAGATGAAACATGTAAATTTTAGTTCTATGAAAAACCAATAACCTGAGTATTAAGTGAAACATGTACTCCATATACTCCTTCACTAATCAGGTGCCTCTTGAGGACAATTAACAATTAGTATAATGCTTGTTGAAGATGAAAATAGAACCAGTAAATTTGTATTGCTCTCCCCTGTGTTCTTTCTTTGTGTGCATTTTAAAATTCAATTTTTCGTTTCTGTTCCCTGGCATGAACTACATAGGATATTGATATTTTTAGATTGAATTGCCATTACAATAAATCATTTCAAGGATTTTCAAATCCAAAAGGAAGAGGTATTTGAAATCCCTTAGGCCAAGGAGATACCTTCTACATAATTCATTATTAAATGTAGACCAAGTCTAGACATACATCAAAATTAAGACAAAAATTCAAACAGCAAAGATACAGTTTTGTTTCAGAAAAGAATTGTCCTCCAAGACCTTCCAGTGTCTTCTCTTTCTGCCCAGAGTTCTGTGGGGTCCTAATATTATGGAAGCAGATTACTTAACCGGTAGTGAATGAATGCCAGAAACACCTAAATCTACATATTCTAAAAATTAGCTCAGATGAAGATTTCTAAATTTAGGTGAGGTCAAGCTCACCAATCAGTCCTTGAGATGAAAGGACCCAGATGAAACAACAGGGAAAAAACAAAACGTCACCGTTCATTCTGTTCCTTTCAATCTTGCAAGTATGATTGGAACAAGAGTTTTCTCTTTCCAGAAAAGTTGTTAATTTCTCCTTCAGTAGGAATCTCTTTGGCCTTTCAGATATATTTCTGGCTTTCTGTCAAAGGCAACAAGGAAAACAAGATTTCTGTACATCAAGTTCACATCTTCTTCATTCTTGCATTTTCACCTTCTCAGAGTGTTCTCTTAATGTTATTGTGTCTTTAAGAGAGTCACAGAATCACCAGGGGTATGGTGCTCTTTCTTTTCCATCTGCTGAACCAGCTGCATTATTCTTCCTTCCTCCTTATTCTGTTGTTTCTTCTTTCTCACCATCCTATCCTTGAGTGACTATTCTTGTTTTGCCTCCTTAATATATTAATTCTTTACTTTTCACTTACCTCCCAGAACAAATGAATTGAGGTGATTTTGCAGAAGAATAGAGATGAAGCGGAAAGGAACATATAGATTTCTGATTATGATCCAGCAGATCAGTTAAACAATTAAAGCCTTTACTAGAACCACTGTGGTAAATTGGCCTGAGATTTTGATTATCTGTTTTCAAAAAAGATGGAGCACAACTTGAAAGGACAGAGAAATGCTTGTAGCTTTTAACCACTGACCTATCGTCTTGTTGGTGGCATTATCCTGTAAAAAGATCCTGGTTCAAGGTCTGGTTTAAAATTTGAAAATTGCTGTTTTCTAACTAATTTAGGAGCCTCAAGCTTATCATTATTTGTAAATTTACAGCTGTTCCATCCATCATCAACTTGCTAATAGGCAGTTGTGCAACTCTCAGGAGCCTGCCATAAGAAATAAGAGCAGTAGGTAGCTGCTACAGCTGGAATCCCATTGCACCTCAGGAGCTTCTTAACAACATTCTCAGATGTGTAAATGATCCATTAGTAACCAGAGGGAATTGCTACAAGCATAAAAAGCTACCATCACGGAATGAGATGAACCTTTCACATTGTGATGAGAAACTGCTGGAACAGAGAATCCCTGTACACCAAATCAGCACTGCACAGGTCAGGAGAAGCAAATTTGCAAACAATTATCAAAGACAATTATCAAAAGCCACTGTACTTTGATGAAGGTCTGTTCTCTTGTATGAGAAGTTTCATGGGATCTGTCTTATCTCTGTTTTTTCTTCTAAATCTTAGAGTCCTTATGACATCTCAGTTGTTGCTTTTACTGCAGAATAACCATTCAATCCAGCACATGAGCCATGGTAGCTTCCCTTTGAATTTCTTTTTCTGGCCTGGCTCAAAGCCGATTCGATCTTCCTGTTGTCCTTAATGCATTTAGTAATTTCCCTTCTTCTTGGCAGCCAGCTTCTCCCTGGCCCCCATGATTGTTCTTCACTGCTCATTTCTCTAACTGCTCTGTCAGCAGCCCCACTGGCAGCTCTGTTTCCTCATTATCAACCATTACACCAGGACTCCCCCTTTTCCATGTTTACTTCTTCATTTGTTTATATGGATTTTTGTCTGCCATGACTAGACTAACTACTTAGCATTTACATGTCTGTGCTCCAGAGCTTTTAGAATTATGATCTCATTCATACTCTTCTCCTGCAGAATATCCCATCTAGAATAATTTGTCCATGAAGTCCAGTATAATCAAAGCAAGTTGGCTACACTCCTTCCTTTAATAACCACATCCCTCTAAATGTTCTGCAATGACTATTTTCTCTAATGCATCCATAATATAATTCCAACATTTTTTCTTGCTTTCCAGTCATACATCACACAGCCACTGCCAGCCTCTTTTTCAAAGTGTACATTCCTTGAAAATTTTTTATAAGTTCTTACACTTTTTTTCACCCTTATTCATTGTCCCCATGCTAGCTTCTTGAGTTCATAGACACATTGTTGGAAAATCAGACTAGAAGAAAGGAGGAGGAAAACCATGACCATATAATAAGTTCTTCTTCTGGGTAATTGTAATGTCATGCTTTCCTCTACCCTCATGACTTTCTGGCTTGTGACACATAGAGTATAAATGAATAAATGACATACTCTTTTTTTTTTTTTTTTTTTTTTTTGTGAGAGTCCTAAAAGATTCCTGGCCACATAATAGATAAAAAATTATAAAAGCAGTTTTTCTGTTTTAAACATTAAAAGACAAACATAATTTTAGAGACTCATGTGAAAGTTCAGAATTAATTGATAGAATTGTTGGCTGAGGTTGCACCTATGCTATGTAACGGGGATTCCTTTGCAGATCCATCTTAAACAGTTATAAATTCTTAAGGACAATCACCATAAGGAGGAAAAAAACCCCAAAAACCCCACTCTTTTTTTTTGAGAAGACACAGACATAGTCAGATCATATCACTTGATCTTGTCTGGTTGTTATTCTGGCTGCTTGCAATACCCAAGACTGCACTTTCACTTCCTAAACATTCTTCCAGGGGCAGAAATCTGTTGATGACTCAACATCACCTCCAGAAATTACAACCATTGTTCTCTGAGGGGTTTAGTTCCTTTTCTTTTTCTTTTAGTTAGAAAATTGCAATGTGTTTTTAATCTCTATGCCTAGCTGATCCAACAACAGTGTTAACAAATATTGCTTTTCAAGCATGAAGTGTAAACATCTGTGATAAAAGAAGAATTTTCTGGTATCTAGACTGTTTCAAGTGCCATTGTTTTACAAGTCTCCACTGTTTTGGTTGTTCTTTTATTTATGGAGTACCTAAATTACAGAGGCAGCTTCAGCACCAAGTAAATATACAATGTGTTAAGAAATCTAGGTGTGACTGATTCGACTAAATATTAGTGACTGCTTCTAAACTAGTTAGCAAGGCCCCTTTCACAGTCAGTGTAAAGAAGCAGTCATGTCACTATTAAGTCCATCATAAGCTGGATATCTGAAACAGATCAAAGAAATTTGCCCTTTTCCCTCTATTTATAAAAGAGACATGGAGACATTATTTCTGATGTAGATAGCTGTGATATACACATGTAACATTTACTGATAAAAATCTTACCTATATAATTTAACCCTTTATTGTCACTGTGGTCCTAACTGTTGGCCAGCAACCACTCTACAGATACAGATTATTGTCACTTCTTCCAAGACCTTATTTTCTGAATAAAGACCTTTCAAGGAAACCAGATGACTGATCAAATGAAAGAAGAGCAGTCATGGTTTGCTTCACTTTGCCCCAAATTCACTTCTTAATTATGACATAAAATGTAACCAAACCATCAAGGAGTGTCCAAAAGCCACTATCAAGCAGCCATAGGACAACTGTTTCCTGAATCAGAGGACAGAGAGCTAGATGTACCTGTTTTCCTTTTCTCTAGCAAAACTCGCCTTTCTGCTTCACAACCCAGTATCACTACTGACTCAGATCTCAGAAATATATGCTATCCAGGCAGGAGGACTTTTTCTTTAATCTCTCATCTGCAAGTAATTCCCAAAGATGAATTCCCAATAGCCATGTAAGCATGAATCATAAGTGATTCTGTCATTCACTGATGAGTTACATTCTATATGTTCAACCAAAACCCAAGTAACCTCTGAAATTGAATAAAATAATTGCTTGTAGAATACAGACACATTCTTGTGGTAGGTCTTACTGGAATGATGTCCAGGTTGCCTAAAAGGGCAGTATTGGCTGAAGGATAAGGCAAACTTTCTTCATCAATTATCATGGAAAGTCTACCTATTGTATCCTCCAAAAACTGGCAACTACCAAACAAAATTTCTAGAAGTGGTTTGCCACTGCACATGCTTAAATCCCTTATCTTTAAATCCCTAAAATATTTATATGTTCTGCTTTTCTTTCCATTGCTACATTCACCTTGACATCGTATACAGTGGTGATTTAATGTAGATGCAGTTTGAGTTGAAAATACAGTAAATCATGTTACTGTTCTGAAACTTGTTCAAAAAAGCATGTCTGTTCCACAGACTTAGGGGATTTTTAAAAGAATTTGAAAGCACCTTCTTCTTTGCCATGGTTTATTTCATTCATTTTACCAAAATAGTGGGGTTAATGATGTCTTCTTGAAATGGGGAACAGATGGAGATAGGCTGTCCATGCCATGCCAGGAAAAAAAAAAAAAAGAAATAAAAATAAGTGGTTCAGTTGTAAAAGTAAACATCCTCATTTTCCTGTTTTAGCTGCACGAGGAGCATCCAGCTTCACAAATTATTTTTTTGCGTAATGAAATAAGTGTAAGAAAGCTAATCAGTTCCATCAATGCAGTGGAAAAGAGAAGAGGATTTTGAGTGAAAACCCATGAAAAATATCATATAACACAAAAATGAAGGAATTCTGCCTATGATGCTAAGTACCTTGCTCTTCAGAGTTCAGACACATGGGTAGTTCTGAATGCTCTTGTTTTCAAAGTCTGCCTATCAGCTTTTCTGTTGTTACTTAAGTCTCCATTTTTAAAGCTTGCACTTCTGAAAACTCAATGGAGTCCTAAAAATGAATCTCAGAATCTAGTTCTAGCCATCTGGTTTTGAAAATGTTGGTTCAAATGTCATGCATTTGATTGATATGTAGCTCACAGGAAGATTCATTTGACAACACAGCACACATTCTCTGAAGGTCCTGTACAATTTTCAAACAGCAAAACATGTTTTCAAAATTATCTTAGTAATTGGGCACATAATTTCCATTAAAATGAATATGAGTGGGATGTCCAAATGATGTGGCATAGAGTTGCAGGGCACTTACTTTCTTGGTCTCTTTTATTACAGGCAAGAATATCACACAGTTCTATCCATCAACATATTAAAAATAGGCACATTTCATGTCACCACAATCTCATTAAAGTTATCATAAAATCTCACTGTGCTAGCAGTTGAAAACTTACTTTTCATGCCTAACCTGACCATTTCATATTCATCTATTCTGTGTTCTGCCCACCTCTTTTTATAGCATGTTTCTACTCACATGATATGTTTAAATAAGAACATCTATTTGGACATAATAAGAGAAATTTTAGACAAATTAGAAAAAAAATATTGCATCCAAACCACTGATTTTAGGGGCCTTAGTCCTTGGTTGGAAACACAGTGACTGTAGAAGCTGAAAGCTTAAGTTGTTTTGCAGAAAAAAAAGAGCATGAGTGCAGCTTTTCAAAAAACTATTTCCATTGTTTTAATCAAAACTCAATTTATTCTTCCCTCTAAAAGCACAGTATCCTCATGGAATAAAAAGCAAAGCCCTTCTTCAGGCATCACCTACATGACTAGTAATTCTGCAGATTAAGCAAGCTCTGTGTCATTGTTTGGGACCATTGCGACATGTAGTTTTGTATTCCTAAAGGGAACAAGCAAACTTGATTCTTGAAAACACTCATAATCACTCAAGTCACACTTACGACCCTCCACAGTGAAATACTTTATACTCTATGTGGGCATTCAAGAGGGAGAGGGAGAGATGGAGAAATTCAGTATTATATGGCACATTTTGTATGAAATTTGGAAAATGCTTGAACTAATGGATTTATTACATTTGGCATTATGACTCCCATAAGATGATTTATTTAGTAATTCTGATTACCTTAAGCAAGGATCCTTTTGAAACCAGGTAATCTATTAAATGATCTGTCTGGTAAGAACTAAACACCATCCTAATTTCAATCTTTAAAAAAGATGGAAAATTCAAAAATAGTTACATTTCTGGAAGTTTTGTGAAAATGTGGAGTGCATTAGAAAAGAGGAGACAATCCTTGTGAAAGAAAGGCAGACAGAACTTAGCTGTTCCCCAACCCTTCTGGAAGTAGCTGTATGTCTGGGTGTGCAGAGTATCATCCAGCTGGGCTGACCAGACATGCATGTCTGTGGGCCAGGACTAACCCCTCTGTGTATGTAAGTCTAGAACAGGCCGTGCTGGGGGTGGACTAACTCCCTACATGTGCCTCTTGGCTGATTGGAGCCTTCATGTTCCATATAAATGGTATCATTCCTGTCTTGGGGAAGAATGTAAATCCACAGGAGATCAGCCTTCTACTGCTTATGAAGCAACAAAAGAATCCTGGTATGAGGTCTGAAATATATTAATCACTCCTAGTAATGATCAAGAGTAGTCACTAGATAGACCAGATGATCTAATGGTATTTCCCATTTTTAAATAATAGGATTAACATAAAGTGACTGTATGGGCCTGGGTTAGCCACAGGTGCTATCATTAACTAGAGAAGACAAAATAAAAGTCCCAAGGATTCAGGAGATACCTAAATTTTGAATTACTCAGCATCAGAGATAGACTACTCAGGTTACATATATATTCAGGAACCCAAATTAGCTCAATAATTTGCCATGTATATGTATTTTAAAATTAGACTTGATTTTTCCACTTTCAATGGTTTCGGCCATTATTGTATAGTTAGGTGAAAGACCCTTTACACGTAGACATTGAACTACCATTGATAGTCCCAGAAAACTTGCTTCCTTATGGTCTTCTTATAGGCTGACACCCTGTAAATAGCAAGGAAAAAATAATCCTATTTCCTAACGATTTCTTTTCAAATAAGAAATTGTGGAGGGATGTCTTGCAAATATGGAATCAAGAGAAAGAATTTGCACATTTAATGATAATATCAGTAGCTGCTATAACCTATTCTCTCAATATGTTTTTCATACTATGATAAAGACTGAAAACTGAGCATTTAAGTCATTGCCAGAAATCTTTTCAGAAAATATTATCTGCTTAGAGAAATCCAATAGCTACTGCTGCCAGTTTACCTTTTGAAAAATAAAGGAAAATTTGAAAGCATACCTCTATTTGTTCACTCTCCATTTCACAAGTGATCCCAGCTTTCAAAGTTTCATCTTCTACGGAAAGGGGCCATTTCCCAGAAGTGCCTATCATATCTGTATCTGGTCCAAAAAAAAAGACCCTCATGATATAAAGATAATTATGTTTGCCAAGTTTGAATTTGGTTCACATAAGAATTATAGGGCATTTTTTTAATTTCCCTTTCACACTATTGTGTAGCATGAAAAAAAGAAAGCAGATTACACTATATTGAGCTGAGTTATCATTCAGATAAAAACACTAAGGAAATTCACCGGAAACATTCCTCTGTGTGGTTACATCATTGACGTCAATTCAGAAGTTCTGTGTATTTCAAGAACAGATGTCAGTTTTCAAATGTTTTGTATTATAAATAAATTGGCTTTTGACCTGAGTAATGAGATAGCTGTACTGTGGCTGTAAATACAATTACTTACAGCTAAACAACTGCAAATTTCCAGCTCTGAGATGTGTTGACTTATGGAAATGCATGACAAAAAAAAAAAAAAAAAAAAAAAAAGCAGAGACCAAAATTATTTTTTGAATAATTCTTTTTAACCAACATGGTGAGAAGTATGACTGGATGTGCTGAGATACAATGAATGAAATATTAGGGATTTCTCATTTTATTTTACATATTTTCCTTCTTTGAAATCTGATCAGTATGCTAAAAAAAAAAAAAAAAAAACAAACCAAAGAAACTTAACCAAACTCCAAAACTTTAAACCTGAAATGAAGTGATCCAGTCTAGAAATGTCATTCTCTAACCAAATGCTTTGTCTTGGAGAGCTGAAGCAATGTTGCTTTCCTGTCACTCTGTCAGGTGAGTTGTCCTTTTCCAAAGATTTTAATGTAGTATTTAGTTGGCGTAGAAAGCTGTAGTTGCCACAGCAGAAGGATCTGTGATCAGTTCAGTCAAGGGCTCTGGATCAGGTTCACAAAGCTTTACTGAAATATATCGGTCCCGTCTTGTAGGCTTGCAAGGCAAAATATGGATTAAAGCGAGGGACAAAGTCCAAAACTGATGTAAAGAAATTCAGCACTCAGTGCCAAACTCTGAATGGATCAAAACTGGCCTAATTCCATGCCTGCCATCTCAAAATCAAGTGATTCTGAAAATCTATTGCCATAATTTTATGTTAAGGTCTGAGTGACACTGACACCTCTCTACAAGCTGTCAGTCTTTCAAAATGGAGTTGCTCAGTGCTTTCTTCTATTTTGTGCCTCGGACCCTTATTGGGTAGATTATCTGTTCTTAGATTTGATGCTGCAGATGAAAAAGCTGCCTCCTGAGTTCATTTGCCTTACAGTCATTATACCAGTTCTGAAGATTTGTATGGATGGGAACAAAACAGTGAGTGAATTTGCACCCCCCTGCTGAGATATTGCTTTTCCACAGTAGACTTGGCTCTTACAAAAATTTTATCCTGGAAGATGATGAATCTGTTGGTTTTGGGAGCTTTGATGTCCTCCTTTTTTCTTTCTTGAGTGACTTCACAAGGGACTATCAGAGAAATGAACCAAATGTTTGTTGAGAAAAGACATTATTCTTAAAGTAATTATGTATCTAGACGAAATGCTCTAAATAAAATTAGTAGATTTACTACAAATATTTCACTAAAAATGGTTTTCTTTGAAAATAGCTGCTTCAAGAAGATATGTCCATGGACCTATGCTTTACAATTTTTTTAAAATTTTTCTTTTGGTGGGTGGGTATTTTGTTTCCTATTGAAAGAAAACAAAGCAAAAAGACAGAAAAACTGAAACCAGATAAATCAATAGGAAAGGAATAGGAAAATCTTTGTATATCTGGCTAAAATGTGTTAGCACAGAATTTCAGAGTTTTTCTGTCTCTTTCTTGTCCCAGAGACAATTCTCTTTGTGCCAGCTCCACTTTTGGAAGAAAAGTGAAGGAGTAGAGATTCCTAAACTCAAGCAGATACTGGTGGGACTGATAGCTTGAGGATTGCAATAGGCTACAGAATATTACAACCTGCTAAGGGCATCAGCTCATTGTTCCTGGATATCTCAGTTCAAACCCTAAACCCAGACTCACCATCCACTGAAGATTATTTACTCTGATTAATTCTGGAGGAGCTGAAACTCTTGAGGTGGCTGACAACCCAGCTTAATTCCAAAGTATCCTGAACACCTTGCACTACCTCCTTATTATGTTCAGTGCCTGGACCGCTGCATGACAGAAAAACACTTGATGGAGGCACAGAGACTACACTTACACCATCAAATGCATAGGCAGAAGACAGTTCAAAATGCATTACAAATTCAGGCTTTATTCATAAGAGAAGGCACTTTAGAATAAAATTGACTGTGAAAGGTACTATAGAAGTATAATGTAGGGTTTTTTTGCCTGAATCTTGTACTTGGTCCACGACCAGGTGTGGACTTTCCTTAGCCGTGTGTCCACAAGGTCTCCCTCACACAGAACAGAGGGATCTATAAACTATGAGGTATATTTCAGCAGCTCCATTAGTGGAACTCTTTATAATTGAATTCATAAAAAACAATAAGGGGAAAGTTCAGTGTTGTTTTGTTTTGTTTTGTTTTGTTTGGAAGTTTTTGGTTGCTTTTGGAAACTCTACATCTGGTCTTCACAATCTCTTACTGAAGGTGCTAGGAAGTCTTAAAGGTAAAAAAGTATTAGAGAGCTATAAGCTTGCAGTGCCATTTGGACCTTACTTCAGTAGAAATGTTATCTTATTTATATGGAGAAGAAATTAATAATGACAACACATAATATATATTAACCCTTGGAAAATCCCTTTTCAGGGTATATGGAACTGACATTGATTAAAAGAGAAATCCCACATGTGTTTTTGTCCTGTTCTAAATTATTCAGGTCCTGGCAAGGCAGCGTTTCATGCACATCCAAAAATAAATAAATCTTTGAAAAACCAACTGATTTTTGAATGCTGGATTTTGAAGGAGGAAAAGAGAAGTTGTATGTCCACACACAAAAATTAGGAAAATTAATTTATTGTTGGTTGGGAGAAGATTTGTTCCTTTCTGGAAAACAGAAGGATTTGCCTTGTTATCTTAATAAATTCCAAACCTTGGGAAATGTCAGAATCACAGAGGGCTGCACTTTTCTGTTTAAATCAGTTTTAACTCTCCTGCCTGGACTACCTTTACAGAGTTCAATAATTCATATTTTTAAGAACCCAGTCATTCCCACTGAGGAAGGATAAAGATTCTTAGGAGTCAGGCACTAGGCAGACCAAAAGCTATTTACCATAAAGATGGACTAAAGGTTACACTTTTTCTTTACAGAACTGCACAAGCCCTGACCTACACTTCCCCAGGAGAGTTCTCTCACTGTCTTCGGTTCAACTCATGGCTTTGCTGTTTCTCATTATTTTAACTTTACATCATTCTTAGTACTTCACCTCTTCAAGGTGTTTTAAAGAATATTAATGAATAAATAGCGTGGCATTACAAATGACTGCAATCAGTGTAACACTTCATAGCTCCAAATAGGATTGTGATTCCTCTTAATAGATGATCACCTGCCCTGGCCCACCCCCAGTCTAACAGGGCATCAGACAAAGGGTAGCACTACTCTTGTGTGATCAGTGAAAGGTTTATATGTGGGCAATGGACATGAAATTATGAGATATTTTGCCAAAGATCCTACAGGATATCTGTTGCTGAACCAGGCATACTGCACAGGATTACTCTGAGTACACAGTGTAGCCTGTGCTACTGTAAAAGTGCACAGCTGTCTCTTATACTTAGAACACAGAAGCAGGCATTTTTGGGGTGAATGTCCTCTCATCCTAAAAGGAGACATTAAACATAAGGTAGAAAATGTCTAAACCCACCACTTCGATCCAGGCAGAAAGCAAAGTATTAAGCTCAACATCAAACATCTAGAATACAGACAAAAAATTAGGGAAAATGAATCGCACCTCCTGCTTTTATATTACAAAACTGCTCAGCTTTTCTTTGGCTCTTCTTTAAAATGCCCATTTTAAAGATGAGAAATTGGAGAGGCAAAAAATAGGGGGGAAAAAAAAGCCAAACAAAGAAATTGTATGGATGCTATTGTAACTTCTTTTTAGACAAGAAATTATTTGAATGAGATCCAGAATCCTGACTGAGCAGTGAAAAGGCAGAACTAGATATCTCAGAAAGTAATCAAATCAGCTATATGGCATTGGGACCTTTTGCATGGCATGACTTTTCCTTTACTAGAAAGAGACCCCTATGTTCTCAGTGCCTCAGTCCTCTACACAAGGCTTTGGCTTTCTCATATACCATCTCCTTGCACTTTCCTTGGACAATCAGTGTTAAACTTGTAACGGCATCAGTGTTCAACCATGGTCCAAATATTTTACAGGCATTCAGAGATCTCTGCACTGGTAAAATGTGGGCCTTTAAATAACAAGTCCCTTCAAGGAAAAAAAAGACTCAGTTCGTACAAAATACCTGTCACCTCCAGCACCCTTAACTCTTCCTGGCTCCACAGTTCCCTGCTAAAACCACAATCTCATTCTGCCTCATAAAGCTGCTGTTTACCTTGCTATTTCCCATCTCTTTCTTTCCATGTTCCAAAAACTTTAGGTAAAGTTGACGTCTTTGGACTGCAGGCTGTTGAGGACATGGCATCCAATTAAAGCATTGCATTACACAAGCTGTGACATTCCAATATACCCCTTTATGACTGATTTCACAGAGCAGAAGTGTTATTACCCGGAACATCTTCATTTTGTTTTTTCAGACATGAAGGAATAGATTGTGCTAGCAGCTGATAGCATGAAAAAAGGAGGTAAATTCCCAAGTACTTCAGACAAACTGTGCCTCTTGCTGTGTAGAATTGTTCTGACATAGGTGTTGTCAGCCTGCTGGCAGGAAGGCTCTGCAAAACATCTCCCAGGACTTCTTCTCTGACAACCTGACACTGTGTAGTGCTTTACTGTACTCAGATCAGCTTTGGACTGTGTATATGAGTATGGAATATGGGTCTTTGAGTAAAAAAGAAGCTGTAGACAACTTCCAGACGTGGGCACTGTAGCTACATGGGGAGTCCTAATGACCAAATATTCAGGATTCTCAAGGTTTTCCTTTGCTTAGTTTTCAATTAAGTAATTAATTTTAAGAATAAACATGAAAAAGCATTTATTCCAATGGGTGTTAAATTTTGGAAGACTCTAGAACAAATGCTTTTCTTAAAAAAAAACAACTTAGGAATTCAATAGAAACCTGCATGGTTCCTGGCAGAGAAACAGGCTTCAGAGCTAAGCTTTACTCACAACTCAAATCAAACCAAATGCTCAGCCTTTCTAACTCTGAGAAAACTTTGGCTAAGTTTCTATTGTGTACCTCAATTTTGCCAAAGATGTAGAATACCTGAATTTTTTTTTAACTAAAGATGTTTTTCCAAGACAAAAGAAGACAAAATTCTGTCCATATGTCATGGCTGAACACCACCCAATTTTTGTTTCTTGTCTTCATGCTATTTAGAGCATAAATGGTTAACATTAGAAGCAGCTGCAAACTAAAGTGTGTGTATCTAAGCACGGGTTTATTGAATTTGCATTTTAAAAGCCCACAGTCAATTTGAATTCAAAATATGCAGTAAAGCAATCAAATTATCCTTCTAGCTTTCTTCTCCTCAGTCAAAAAACTGCACACATAGAAAACCAACAGCCCAGTGTTAAAAACTGATTTTTTTTTTTTTTTTTTTCCCCAGAGCTTATGGAAAGTTTCAATGCCTTTGCAGCCTGGTAATCTGAAATGAGAAAGCCAAAGGACTGCTGAGCTGTTATTTCAAAATCAAAATCATGAGTAAGAGTCATGAGTGCTGGTGCAGCCAAGCATAGACTTCAACAAAGTTGTAAAGATTTATACAGAGAGGGGCTGTCTTCCTGTTTAAGTGGATCATTGTCAGATAAACTGTCAAGCCATCTTTTTCTTTCCCTATCCATCTTTGCTTTTATACCCTCTGGCATAAACACCGAGTTCTCAGAGTCATCAGGGCACTGTTTTGGGTGAGGGATGTTTCCACTTTTAATGACTGACTCCTCTTCTCTTGATACCGGTACCATGCTGGCATTGCTGGAGGATTAAGGCAGAAACTGTTCATGTGGATTTCACTTATTAATGGCTTTTTGGCTTTTATATCAAGACTGAAGTACTTGGAGCAAATGAGACGCCACTCACAATTTTGTGACTTGCATTTTCTTCCAGGAGTGCTGCCTCCAGAAGCTAAGTTGCTGAGATGCTGCTTTCCAAATCCTGCCTTGTGGCAACCCAAGTGATTTACAACAAGAAAAACTTGCTTGTGAGCTGGTACCCGCTCTGGGATGTGGCTGGTCTGCTCATTCAGAGTCCCAGCCTGTACCAGGCTCAGAGCAGCTCACAGCTCTCATAAACACGCATTGCATTTTGCTCGGAGCCAGCAACACATCAGTGTGGGTGTCACACTGCAAGTATTTATTCCTGCCTTACATATCTGAAGTGACTTAGCTGAGCTGCCTGCTTAACCTTTCCTGTTCATAATACCTGGGGGAGGTGAATGGACTTAGTCTGTGCCATAATGGTTTAATATCATCTCTCAGCTCTTTTTGTCTTTTTAGGCAGACTCTAACTTCAGCCTCAGGCGCAAACAGTGCTGTTAGGGAGAGTCCTGCAAGTGTAATTCACAACTGTAGTACATATTTCCAGCACAAAGATAAAGTAGCCCTGAGCGTCTCGCCTGTAGATGAAAGTAGGCAAGCCCTGTGGGCAGGGAATGCATTGTCTCAGCACTGAGTGTGAAATGGGAAATTACACTTCTACAAAAAAAGAGAGAAAATTAAAAAAAGGCAGTAATTAACTGTGTAGAAATGCCAACAAATTCTCAGAGAGATACATTTTATCCCAGATGAGTTGTGAATATGAACTGGGAGTGTGACCCATAAATTTTAAAGCCAGGAAGCTTATTATAAACTTTTGGGTCAGTCACCTGCATTACCTAGGTTGCACTTGTGCAACATGGTCATGCATATTCACATGGTTGGGTTTAGGCCCATTTTTTTATAAGGCTTCTCTTGTTTCTTCCCTTAGGCTGATTGTAATTAGAAATGGGATCAAGGCTCTGAAGTACAGAGTTGAAGTACATCTAATATACCCCACATCCACAGGGCTTTGCAATTAGCATTTGCAGCTGGATCCATCCACCAGCCTCATTTTTAAATTCAGTCTAACTTCACAGAGTAACTAGAGAATTGTCCCACATTAGGAATTTGGCTGGTGCTACATGCCTGGTGAAACAGCTTTATCCCTGCAGTCCCACTGTGGAGGTGTATCTTCAGCCAAGGCTGTAGCCTGTGGTGAGCCATAGATAATGGCTTAGGGAAATTTGCCTCTAATCTGAGAATTTTTAATTATTTGTTTTACTGTGCAAGCTTTTGCCTGAACTAGTCTCGCCATTGAATTCTTACTTCTCATTCACCACAATTAAAAGAGCAAAATGTTTGTGGTCGTGAGGCCCAGACTAACTGCTTCTGGCCTACAGGAACCCTGCAGTGCCTTGGGTTATATTAGGAGGATGCTGAAGGGACTGGGACCTCCTCTGCTGCTCTACACAGATGGCATTTTGGTTACAGACAGGATGTGACCTTCATGTTGGAGAATTTTCCTTTCTAATCTGCATGAAGCAGTTGTCTTCTGATACATCCCATAGCAACCAGTCCAGCCCAAACTGCAATGATAAAAGCTGGTTTTATGAAACTGCAGAAGTTATTGATGTTATGGACAAAGCAGCATCCCATAAACACTGACTTCTTCTTGGTAATGGCTTTTAATATCTTAGCCATTCCCAAATCTCACACCTGTCATTTCTAAGTCCTACAGAGGTACTTTTCCACTGCTAGAAGCAGTTGTCTACACTGTTATAGTTAAGAAAACATAGTAGCAATGTCATAAACCTGTTTACATAGATATGAACCAGGAAGGAGATAAAGATCTCATCCAAAAGAGAAGAGAAAAATAAAATTTCAAATCTGCACAGTTTTGATTAAACAATATTATTTTGAAAAATCATTCAAAAGCACTAAGCTAGTGCAAGGATAATAAACATGTTTTTATTACATACATACATACATGTGGTTTTTTTTTTTCTCTCTGTCAGCAGGAGAAATTATAAGGATAAGACTGCAAAGGATAATGAAGGTTGACCCTACGCAACAGTTCCCTAAGTAATCTAACAGGAATAAGGTCTTAACAAGATAGGCAGAATTTACAGCCTGGCCTAGGAAGACAACAAGGGAGGTAAAGGTATCAACACATCCCACAAGAGGTAGGTTGCTACCATCATGTAACAAATTAGCAGTGACTGTCCTTCTGAAGAGATGTCCAGGGAAGTTGGAAAACTCATAACTCTGTTACCACAGTCCTTTCTGGCTTTAATGCAATACCATGTTGGAGTTTTAGTTGGATTTTTGGGGTCTTGGAAGGTTTTTTTGTTCTTAACAAAGAACGGTCCTTCTCTAGTGTCCGTGTTGGAAACAGTGAGCAGCAAAGCTCATCCTAATCGTTGATAAGTTTTGCGAGGAGAGAATTTTACCACAAGCAGAATATCAGCAAACTGATGTTAAAACACTGCATGTCCAAACTGATGAGATAGTTGATGCCACACTTGATGAAGCTCTGGCATTTTCAAGGGAATGCAAAGGAATAACTACCAAAGGAATGATAAAATGCTGAACTTGGAGCAATGATCCCAAAAGTGCATAAAAGAATAAGAGTTTAATTTCTTTAAATTATTATTATTATTATTACTATTATCTCAGAGCATAAACTTTTAAGAAGGGAGAGTGCTCTGACCTCAATGTCTCTTATGCAAGAACATGCAGTCCTCAAAGAAAAGAAGCAAATTATGTACTTTAAAGCTATTCCTGTGTCTAATGCAAGAATTTTTGTTTAGATAATTCAACAAATCACGCAAGATTTCCACTGAAGTCAGCAGGACAGCTCACATGAGATGCTCACGTGCCCTAAGTTTGCAAGATACTGATCTCATATATTCATTATTTATTTATATAGTGTTATGATGTTCTTGTTTCCGTCTCATATTTGTGTCTTCCTTGAACTTTAAACAAAGCCTCTCTCCACTTTATGTGATTTTGCATGGAGAGCAAGATGAGTATTGGGGCATGGATATGAGTAAGAAAAATGTATCATTAATCCATTTTCACAGATCTCAGTGAAAAAAAAGAGTCACCAATAAAATAGAAAATCACATATGTCTTACATTACCCCACATTCGTCTTCCTAGCACAGATTGTAAATGCTGCCCTGTGGTTATGAATTATATTAATTTATTTGCTAAGAAAGTGTTCTGAGAAGCTTCATGAGTCACCGTGCAGTTTCTGGTGATTGCTGGAGCATATGTTTTTGTGACAGGAAACAAACTACCAAACACAGCTGTT
>QWTY01009011.1:0-35343 GCA_008033365.1 Pseudorectes ferrugineus
AGGCTACTATCCTACTATTCTTTTACTGGTGGAGGAGGATGAAAAATGATACAGGAATTGTACCAGCTTGGAAGTTTTTCTTTCAGGATATGTAAACTGTTGATTACAGAAAATGTTTAAACTCCTTTGACCTCCTGTCATAACATAGTTACATTTCTGGAGACAACATGCACATACAATTGCAGTAGGTTCAACAAGGAAAGAGGAGCATATGTATTTAGTTGGAATATTAAAATGCAAACCTGCATTAATTGTTGCATTTGGTCCATACTTGCTGTGTGCTTAGGACTGCATTAATTGCAAGTAATTGTGAGTAATTGTTTCCATGAGAAGCAGTGGCCTGTGGTTATGGGCACTTGAACTGAAATGCAATATGGCAGATGAGTATTTCCCCTGATGATGGTCTCATTAATTTAGGACACTCTGTAATGGCATTGGTTTGCCTGGAAACGTATTCAGATTTATGTAAAGCAATTAATAGTAGTTAAAAAAAACAACAAACAATGAGAGGAGGATACTCAGTGCTGGTCAAAGAGCTATTACTCTGTGGTCTATTTGGTGATTGTGTGTGGCTCAGGGTCTACTCTCAACTTCAATTTCCTTTCCTGTTGAAGGTATTTTAGCAGGGATGGGTGAGTGACAGAGCAAATTATGTTTGATTGACTGTTCCCAAAAGGTTCATTTTTTTTTTCTTACAGAAGTTCATTTTTTTTCTTGCAAAGTAACAGGACAATCCAAACAGGGTGTCACTAAGTGAAAACCATATTCAAGGGTGTGGTCTTAGACAGCACTAGTAATGTATATCACTTTAATCTATTGATCTGGTAGCAGATCATGCAGAACCTGAAGCAAGCATCCTGACTTTTTTTCCAAAGCACTTCAGACTGAGACCTCACTGTGGCAGATGCTGTAAAAAGAATAAAAACTCTTTGCTAGCAGCCCCTGCCTTAAGGAGTTTATGCAAGTGTTGACATATCACGACTTAACTAATTGAGGCTTCATTTCACAATTTTTTTTCTGGCGTCTTACCAAAGACAAGAAAATTTTCTGAGGCAAAAACAGTCCTTGAGAGAACATTATGAAGGAATTTAAACATACAGCCTCCATTAAAGCTAATGAAAGAAGTTTTTAAATCAACATGAGTTTTTTAATCTCTTCTAGAGGGAAAGGGGAAATCTTGTTAAGCAGAAAATATAGATAAGCTGTATAAAGCTGAGTACCCTCAAAACAGTTATTTAAGTAACCAATGTCAGATAAGTAGCACCATTTTCTACAGTAAATCATACAGTAAGCATTAAATTGAAGTGCATCTACTGCTTTCCATTTGGTCCAGTGGCCAGCATCAAGATTTTAATCTTTAACTTACTTTTTTTCTCTCCAAAACAAGTAGTTGCAATTATTGTGTCCCAAATACAGATAAAAGTTCATAGGTGGGAAACAACAGATCTGTAATAAAACTTCAGCATTCTATGACTTTCATTTCCTGCTTGACATTTCATAGCTGGTGGGATACTTGCAAGAGTTGTGTTCTGATGAAAATGGAGTATACTTATTAGTAAAGTCAGGTTTTAGTTATACTTTTGTGTGTTTTAAAACCAGATCTTGTGTGGTTGCCAGTTGCTCTACCCTAACTGCTGTAAGCTTAGCTCATTTTTATAATCTTCAGGAAACTTGTGTTGTCTGGAGGGCCAGCCAAACAGGATGCTCAGGAGGCTGAATTGGATGTCCTGTTCCCTACATGCTCTCCTCTCTCCCCCAGTGCAACAGCTTATCCTCCTCTACATTATTCTGCAGAATACTGCTGCTCAAGGTTTACTGTCCTATGAGGTTAGCTCATTAAAGGGAATGTCAGCTGCCATTTAACTGGAGGAGTGAAAAGTGGAAGATAACAAGTAAGGAAATTGGTTAGGGTAGGAAAAGGTTGGTGAGATCCACATGGGAACTGAGAGGGTTAGGAAAAGGATATGGATTGCAATGGAAAGTAATGGGGAGTGAGACCTCTTAGGATGGGCATAGGAAAAAATACGATTTTTGAAGGAGAAATTAAAAAACCAGGAGAGCCAGCATGAGGGAGAGAAGAAATAAGAAAAAGTAATACATGGAAGAGAGAAAATAAAGGATAGAAATGGAAGGAAGAGGTTTGAAATGGAAAGGAGAAAGAAAAAAAAGGCGTGGTTTTTTTTTTTTTTACCCAAGAAAGGTTAAACAAGAAGTTTATAAAGTACAATTAAGTAAACTGAAGTGGTGAAAGGCCTTGAGACATAGTAATTTAACTTTTCTGTGCATTTCTGAGGACACCGAGAGGATGAAGACTCAAGGATGGTAGGAGGCAATAACTCCCTGCCATGGGCATGACTACACAGGCAAGAAAACAATCAGATAAGGGCTATAATACAGTGCAAAGTGCACTGATGAGCTGACATGCTTGCTACAACAGTTTCATAAAATCTGAACTGTTCTCTCTTTTCCTCTGTGATCAGTTGAAGTTGGGGAAGATGAGTGTATATCTGATTTTGACTCTTCTCCTTTGGGTCCCTTTTCTGCTGTAGAATTTTCTGGCCAGTGTTACTCTTTTTCTCTGCTATATGTTGCTTTCCTTTAACTACTTTATTCCATGTGTAAATGTATCAGGAGGGCTATTCTGGCTTTTCAGTGAAAACTTACTGAAAACTGAAAGCTGAAAATATTTACATGAATGTATCATGGCAAGGTCAGTGCCCAGATCCATTGCCTTTAACTTTGTTAGAAGGAGATGTTGTGAATTGCAAGCACTATGAGTGACATTCCATTTAAAAGTTCTACAGAAGACCTCCCAACTGTGTAACACTGGCAGAAGAACCCAGAAGATTCATTGATGCTCAAATATTAGTTCAGAATTTTCTGTGAAATCAGATTTACCAGATATCATCAATCAAGGGAATCCTTCAGCAGTTATGTTACATATTTTGGCTTTTGTGTTGGGGAATGAGAGTTCCTCCTAAATAATTACGGCCATGTCTACAAAGACAGGCGCAGACAGATACAACCCTCCTCTGTGAAACTGCCAAAGTGGCTGGACTAAACCAGGTCTAGTCTGCAAACTGTAGCCTTATTAGGCAGGGTTTATTAGCTCAGGCACAGTGCTGTATTTATGTGACTATATGGCTTCTGGGCTGGAGCTGGCTATTATCCCGCCAGCTCAGAAAGTGGTCTGAGGAAGCTCACATCTGTCATGCCAAACACATGTTCTAGAAGAAGAGCGGAAAAATCCTGTTGGGACTGGTAATGTTTCAAAATACATTATTATTAGTAACTTTTGTACGTTGGGGTTGGGTTTTTGATTTTTTTTTTGCTAGTGTACTAAGGAAGTTATTAGTAACAGAGCTCAGTTCTTTAAGAGAGGAATTTGTCTTAAAAGACGGGTGCAAAGACACCACTTCTGTTTTCCATGTTTACATGGTAGTGAATCACTTCAGCAGTTCCTGGGAAGCCTTCTGCAGAATGTCTTTATTTTTATATTTTATACTGCTGATGAAGTGGAATGTTCTGGATCAATCACACCACATGTTAACAACTGAATCACTCGACAATAAAAGCCATCCAGGGAACTTAAACAGCAGCCATTGTACTTTTCTGATTTTTCCCTTGACAGCATGTTAATAATGCCATTATAGGCTGCCTACAGCAGAAATTAGTCATCATATCTTCTACATGGCATCATCTGAAGTATAAGGAGGTGTTTTGACATCCCACATCCATGTGTGGTAAAGCAGAGATGGGGAGTACTTACAGATACCACGGCTGCTGAGGGCAGGCTGTAATATGTTCTCATTTGCTCTGGAGCAGAGATGAGGAAGTGGAAAGGAGGCATTAGCCAACTTTCCTCAAACCTACCGGCTGAGGAACCAAACAGAGCTCAGGTGGAAGGAATGGGCCAGCTATTACTGCAGTAAAGCTTTGTGGGATGAAACCTGTGCAGCCTTAAAACTGAAGCTTGTATTCCTTTGTATATGGAAACCACATGTGCTGAAGTCTAATGTTTGTTTTTGGTTGGTCAACTAGAGATCCTATGAAGGGAAGCTCATTTTCAGAGAGGAAGGACAAAAGCTTCTAATAAACGGCTCCCGTAAGATAATTCACGTTATGTGTGGACAATCACTAACCATCCTTGAACGTCTTGCTCTACTTTTCTAGACAGTTAATACATTGTTTGCAAAGCTCCTGGGAGATCTGCACATTTTTGTTTCCCCTCTTACAGAGATTCAATCTCTATTCTTAACACACTATGTAAGCGTAGAGTTTCCTGGGAATCTAACATTTTATTCTATGCTTAATATTGCTTCCATGTTTTTCCCACCTTCTAAATTTCCTGTTTCATGTAAATTTTTTTTAGTTTTTCCTTTTGTTTGTTCCTTCTTTAGTATGCAAGGAAGTTATCATGCAGAGCAAGACAGAAATGTAAAATTGGAAAAATATTCTCAAAAGATCTATGCCCACAAACTGAATAAGCCTATCTTGAACATAGCTGACAGATAGATGTTTGCTTCCAACCTATTCTAAAACAATGTTCAATTAAAGATGTCTCACAGAGTTTCTAGGTAGGTTGCTCTTGGTGCTTTCTTATGCTTAAAGATAAAAAGTTGGGTTTTTTTCTCCCCTGGTGTCTAACATCCATCTAATATTCAGCATTTGATTCTCTGTAACTCCAGGGTAATTTTCATCTGTACTATCCATTTTTTACAATTTTGTGTTTGTTTATTAATATCTGTATCCTGAGAATTGTGTACGCATTCCTGTTACAATTCCTTCTTCAGGACAGCTTTTCAGATATGCATAAATTCCATAAAATGCACAAGAAGTAAAACTTGCAAGAAGCTGATGCTGTTTTGAAGATCCCTTAGTGGTGAAAAGGAATCCCTTAAATTTATGATGCCTTAGCAATAAGACTTCCACCCTCTTTGATACACTCATATATATTTAATCAATTTATTTCTGTGTGTTTCCTCTTTATGAGTAATAGCAGTACTGTAATGACACTGTAGGCCAATCCTCACAACAAAACAGTGATTTCTGTCCATAACAAAACTGTTACTTAAAAAATCTTGACCTTCAGTCTCTCTCAAAGTTGAAGAAACCTTCCTAATACAATCAGCTCTCTGAAAATAGCATGAGATGATTCTGGATGCTTGATAGTCCCTTACCATCTATGAACTATTCTATCAGTCCTTGTTTTTGCCATCAGCACAGCCGTTAAAAAGAAAAACAGACTTTTATTTGCCATTGAACCGTGTATTAGTCTCCATACTAAAAAGGCAGGATATAAAATGTTGAGAGTTTAAATATTGATCTGGAGGGGTTATAGTGCTTTTAGCTGAGCCTTCAGTAGTCTTTTATGTTGAAAATGCATTGAACTGTCAGCTACATAAATTAATGAATAGATACTGGAATCATTAAGTACAAGAATCTTCACTGTCAGTGATCCCTTGGTAAAACAGGACAAAGCATGGATACAATCGATTTTAAATTTTTGTTTGTTTGTTTGTTTTAGAAATGGTGCTGCTGGATTAACAGCATTGATTTGGTTTGCTGCAATATGAAATACAGAAAGTATAATCTTAGGATCAGAAATTCTAATGTGATGAATGACTCTCCTTTCTCTTCTTTCTGTAGGAGTGGAACTGATAATAACTGTCTGTCCTTGTAAATGTTTCAGAAATCTTTGATAAAAGGCATTGTAATAAATAAATAAACAGTGTTAATCCTTTAATATAAAGCATAGATCTGCATATAGATAGAAATCTTGCCAAAGCTTTGTATACCATTAACTGTGTTAAAATTCTCAAAAAATTAATACTGCTGTAGACTTGATAGCTTTTGATAAGGAATTTTGCTGCTTTTATATTTATGATGTAAAATAGTGGAATCGTTTTACAAGTAATTTTTTCCTCTAGATAACCATAATGCCAAAATGTGCTTTTTGATATTTGGAGTAGAAACTACGCAAACAGATAAGTAAATTTCCTTGTGGGGCTCTGTGTAATACACATATTTTGTTCCTTTTAACTCCTTTCAGCAACCCAGTGTAAACACGGAGCAGTTTACGATACCTGTGGTCCGGGATGTGTCAAAACATGTGACAACTGGAATGAAATTGGACCGTGCAACAAGCCCTGTGTTGCAGGGTGTCACTGCCCAGCAAATTTAGTTCTTCACAGAGGAAGATGCATCAAACCAGTCCTGTGCCCACAGCGGTGACATTTGTTCTCTTAGTGGACACTAACGCGGGTGGTCACTTACCCCTTTGATGCTCACAGCCAGTGAAGGACTCCAGCTGTTTCTGTGCAGATTCTGCAAAGTACACGTCTACTCACAGAGTGTAAATATGCTCCTCTGTGTGTGCTTGTGTGTCTCTAAGTACACACATGTGGCACCTAGAAAGATATATAAATGTATACTGCGTGTATGTAGACACACGTGTCCATACACAAGTGCCCTAAACGTAAGTACAGCCCATATATTTATATATATGTCCACACACAAATATACATAATTTCTATATACCATAGAAGGATGAATTATAATATGTATATTTTTTGCTATAAAGTTTATGTATTATTATTTCTAGGACCCTGATCTGTAAGTCATTGTATAAATAAACCAGGTGTTTTTAATATAATATTGTGGCATGAAAAGATTGGATGACTTTGCCATTGCATAAGTTTGTTGTTTCCAAGGAAACTTTTCTAGGGCCATAGCACTGCCAGGCTGGATTAGTTTCAACACAGAACCTGGATTTACAGTTGTACAGGAAACACATTTCTCTGGAGGTGGAGGATTTATCTAGGAATATTTCATGCGTACCTTAGAGCTGCATAGTGATTGGTGACAGTGCTTAATCAGGCAGAGAAAGCTGGGGATTGGCTTTTATGCTTTACTGAAATAACTGTGCAAAATGATTTCCAAAGCTGGTTGGACAGTGGCCAGGATAGAGATATTTCTTTCTGGAACGGCACCAAAGAGTCAGGGGCCAGATTTTCAGAAGTGTTTGGCACCCAACAGCTCACTTTGAAAATGTGACCACTTCCCATTTCATATCCTAATGCCCCATCTCTGTTGTTGTGTTTGGCAGTAGCCATGAATACACAATGAGGAGCTTGAAGAAAATATTCATGTACATATTAGCCCCTTAAACATGTTTGAAACACCTAGGTTTGTTTCATGTCTCCCCCAAATATTATGCAGAAAGCAAATCCCACTCTGAAACATTTGATTTCAGTGTGCCTTAAAACATAAAATAATGCTGGGCTTAGTAACTCATTTAATTTATTAGCATGGTTTAGAAGAAAGACAAATTCACCCCACTGGAAAACAGTAGAGAATGTCAAATGCTAATTGGAGAACTGCAATTTATTTCTGTAGTGGTCTTTTGGTTGAGGTTTAAGAACATGTGGGCTCTGTGAAGTTTGCGTGACTTTTGAAGTCTCCCAGGGGAGAAGCAATAATATGGGATTTCATTAGAAACTGTTAAAAAAGCCATACAACTTTCTCAAGCCTGAAGGGACAGGGGCTATTTTTTTTCACTTTAAAGCCTCTTGTGGAGCCTGATGGAACGGTCTCTGGAGATGATAGAAATCTTTGTGCATCTGATTTAGGTTTATAATGAAGTAATATCCTCCCACACAGCTACTTCCATCATGCCTTTAATTGAAATTGCACATTGTAATGCTTTGAACAACTTTCTCCTTTAATTTTTTTCTTTCCAGGAATTTAAGCAGGGCCCGAGTTTACAGTAAGTGAGTGGGTAAACACACTTGGGTTATACAACCTGTCTGTAATCCCACCCTGGAGGAAGATGCTGAGTGAACCTGGTTAACTTAGCCACCACACTATCCAAAATGCTGTACCACCACAGTGTTAAAAAGAGCTGGGCATATAATGCCAAGAGTGTTCCATAGATGTTCATCCAAATCTTAAATAAACTCAGCTTGATCTTTTTGTGTCCTTTTTGTGTTCGTTTTCTTGGAACAATCAAATAATTCAGTTTTACTGGCAGAGAGGGTTTTGAAGACTCATACACAAGTGCACTGGGAAGCAGAATTGCAAATGTACAGATCCCATCAGAGCAGGAAACTTGAAGAGTTTTATGTGGCTCGTGCTACTGGAATGGCAAAGTTGAAATTTAGAACAACTGCAGTTGGCTGAAAGAGTTAAAATATAAAATGGCAGTCATTAAAATAATTTAAAGCGTCAGTTAAACCAAAGAGTATTTCAGCCTGTGAGCTTTCAATGCTGAGATATGGGATCTAAACCATTAAAAAGAATATTTGCCTACCTTTAGTTTAGGACAGATTTTAATTACTTACTGCTCAGTGTTTCTAAAATAAAAATACAGGCAACATGAATTGCACACATGAACAGTGTATGTACATCTGTCTTTCTCTTTTCTCCTGACTTATAAAGGTGAGTGAAAGGTGAAGAGAAAGCCCTCCAGCTGTCTCAGTCCACTGATCACATTTAAGCAATGCTTAATTGATTCTAGGTGAAGAGGTGACTCAGTCTTTCTGTAGGATGAACTCTATTTTTAGATCTTAAAATGGTTCCGTTTGAAACCTGACCCAGGTCATCTCAAAATGAGGACTCATTCCTTGGTTTAACTTTTCATATCTGCCTAATTAAGAGTAGACCCATGCTTTTCACTTTAGTGATGTAGAGTGAGGAAGAGAGGAAAGTGGTTTTACCTCTAAGCCGAGTGATTGTGCCCTTATGGTGCTGTAGAGCTTTTTCCTCCAAACTCCACAGTTTTCAAGGCAAGTGTACATGCTATCATCTGTCTGCTCGGTTCACATATACCATCTAAGATAAGGGTGTTCTGGTTTTCTGGAAATTGCCCCCAAATTTCAACTTAGCAGAGGTTTTATATCTGTATCTGTGGTTACCCTGTGCCTAACTGAGCTATTGAGACCAGATCAGGCCCAGGTGGGCCTGTTGCACTCCACTCCTCTCTTTGTCTCTCTCCTTCCAGACCATTCAAAAGTTGAAAGTCTAGCCCAATACCATCAATAACATTATTACTACTGGCCTCACAGAGTTTGGCGTGAAGCCCGTCTTCCTCCTGCTGTCTTTGCTCGTGGAATATTACCCCTAGGATGCTAGAGCTGGAAGTTTCCTGTATATCACTGGAGATTTATTTTTTATGAAATTCACTGGTAATCAAATTTTAGTATGCTAAATGTGTTTAGTATGCAGTAATTTTTTAGAATAATAACATAACATTGATAATTCATATGGCACATGGTGTATTTACCATGGGAAACTGATGGTTGGGTAAATTTTGATCTTGATAATGCTTATGTCAAACTGTGCATATTTGTGCCAATTTGTAAGGTGAAATATATTTGAAGGAGCAGAGGTTCCAATCAAAGAATGATCCAAAAGGGAAGTCCGAGAAACACCTCTGTAATCCAGCGGGCAGAGTCAAGTAGAGACCTGGATCAATAGTTTCACCATTAACCTGCTGTGTGTTCTCTGGCAAGTCATTTAATATTTTGAACTTCACTGGGGAAACAAGGCTCTGGATTTATACATCTTTTTAAAGTTTATAGATGGAAAATGTTCTAAAATGCCATACCGGGGTAATGTCAGCTGATATTTTACCAATCTACTCAGGTCTGCTTTGCATCAGGTTGTCCCATCTCTCCCATATCATCATCACTTGGAAATCAGCTTTTAGCTGGTGTTTGTGGAGGTCAAATGCATTTACTTCCTCCTCATGTACTTTCAGTTGTGTCTATTTTTGTCATGTATATTGTGTTTTATAAACCATGGAGACAAGCCATAGCCAGACAGAGCAATTTGAGTTGTAGCCCAAGAGTCCCACATCTTCCAAGAACACTTTTCTTCTATAGAGTAAGGTTGGTTGCACTTGGACAAAAAACAAAAAACAACAACAAAAAAAAGAAAATATTCTTAATGTCTGACCCAAATGTGAACCCATCCTTGTATCACGTAAGTAGTTTCCAGCAGATAACCTAAAAGAAGTAAGTTCTCGTATTTTCTGCTTTTTCTGAACGCAGGATTCAAATACAGTTTGACACTGCTTGGCTTCTCACTGACAGAACCTGACAGTTGCAATAGCTGGACTGATCTTGAACAACTGCATAGGGGTACAGTGGTTTGCTTTTTTTTGCCTTCATCAAAAGTGAACAAGGTGGTATCAGAGCTAACAGATATGGGAGTAACAACCCACGGATTTTCAGCTGGACAGACTGGAAAGAGAGTCAGTCAACAGCATTTAGCACTGAAGTGGTGAGGTGTTCAACTATTTCAGGAACAGTTCCAACTAAAGGATATTATGCCAAGGTCTCAGTATTTGACAAATGGGAACTTTACGTTACATAACACTGATCGACTGCTCGTTCTTCTATCCCTGATTTTACCATTTTTAGAAAGCCCTGTGGCAAGAGAGATGTTTCTGCTCCCTTACAGAACCATTTCTAGTCTACAACTGCAAATGTTTCAGGACATAGGCCTTACCATGCTGCCATAGCAGTATTCCTTTTCTCTGTGTTAAAAGTTTTTGCACAGATCGATATTTCTATGCAAAATAACTGTGACACCTCAGCACCAGAATTTCTAACAACAAAATAGAACACAAGTACCAACAAAATAGAACACTACCTGTGAACACAAGGTAGCTCTTGATCCCTCACATGGCCATGGAAAAAAACCACCCCACCAAACACTCAAAACCCCAATCCAATGGCAGTGTAATCATGTGTTGAGATCTGATTGGAACAGGTGTATTTATTGTTAGGTGTAGAAATCCGTAATTAAAATAAGATTATGAGTCTATTTCTACTTTTCTCGCAACTGTTACATCGCCTTTGAAGAATTCACCAAAGTTAAGGAAAGGCATTTTATTTCCAGGGCTGAGATGAGGAATTCATTTCTCGTGCTTCCACTAGCACAGCAAACCTGCCTTGGTTTCCTCCAGGATATATACTTTAGTGAACACACATCGCCACGACTGTCAGAACAAAAGCTACAAATGCACTTTTATAACTAGTCTTGTTCCTGGCTTTGAGATAAAATTGCAAGTTCTCCTTCTGAGAGAGCACAAGTCGTTTTTTTATAACACCAGTTTTGCCAGGCAGCAACATTACTTGGCATCAAGCACCATTTTAGAAACTTCAAGTGATGTTAAATATGACATGTAGCATTTGCTATTTGCATGACTTTACCCTTTTCATGGCAAGTTGAGTTAATGCCAGCCCTGCACACAGGAGGAAGCTGGCTCTAATAGGGTGCATATGTGTCGTGGGAGAGAGGTGGCATGATATAATTATAATTATCATTGATAGCACTTTCTATTTCCCTAAGTGATGCTTATACCTGGGCATCAATACAGTTTGGTTTTGCACATGAAAGTGAATTGATGGGAATGTAGGAAATTCCTGCCCAGACAGACCCACCTTTTTTTTTCCTTTATCCAGTGGTGAAGAAATGCTTCAAAGCACACTTCAAAGAGCGTTTGTAAGGCTCATAATGGACAGCTCTGCAACAACCTGCTCATAGCAGCAATTTAGCCTTATACTCTGGCAGTAAGTGGTTGGTACTTTAATGACCCAATCGTTCAAAGCACTTAACTGTGCTCAAACTTTGAATAACCTCCTTTGCTTCAGTGGGGCAACATGCATGCTGACTTCTAACCACATGCTTAAATGGTTTGCTGGGCCAGGGCCAGAGAGTTCGGCATCTGGCAGGATCAAATATTAAACCTTGTGATACTTTGTATTTCTTCATGATTTCCATGCATAGATCTATTTTATGGTCATGCTGCTATCTCCTGCTAGAAAATCATACAAGTTAAGGCTTTTTGAAGCCTTTTGGTTTGAGACTTTAGAAGATTGGAGAACTTTTTTCTATTGATTTCCTGTGTCAACATAATAATTTCTTCCATCACATTGCAATTTCCTGCTCGATTTTATATGTTGTTATTGTTAAAACAAAGGGACATAGTGGACTTGATTTTTTTTTGTTTTGCGCTGGTAAAAGTAGGGAACAATTTCAGTGAATTAACTGTTTCTAGCTATACTGGTTTTAAACTAGGTTGAGTTCATACTAACACCGTCTTGACTTTATAGCTGTGGAGGTAATCCACAATCCCGATGTGGCTGCCCTCAGTTGTTAGGCTCCCAATTGTTTCTAGCTGTAGTTCATTATAAAACTCTGATAACACTGTATTAGAATAAAAGCATCTGCAGCCCAAATCAGTATAAATAATTTGCTACAAGAGATCCCAGTTTGTAAATGATGGGGAAAAATTAATTTTTCTTATTTTCACAATAATTTTTATAAATTGTATTAATAAGGAAAAGTGTGACTATAGAAACTGATGAAGAAAAGAGAACTAAGAAAATGAATTTTTTTTTAATATTTAGTGCAAGTATTCAGCTTCTTTAACAAGTATAACTGAATGGCTTTCAAAGCCCAAAGAAAAAACTTGATTGGGCTGTACAGAATATGAATCAAAACTCAGAAGTGGGTATGCGCTGATGCAGTTCTACAGTTAAAATTTCACTGTGTCTTGAAGGGAGTGAAATAAATGAGTAGAGCTTGGCAGAAATAATTTATCCCATCTCAGGCATCTGATGTTTGTTTTCTAGTTTTCTAGGGTGTAAATATGCAGGTGTTTGAACCCCACCATGTTGCATATACAGCCCTGACTTCATATTTGTGTGCATCAAGAATAACTTTAGAGGAACCCATAGAATAATATCTATGTCAAAAGACATGTTTGGGGCTTTTTATTTGTTCATTTCAATTAACGAATTATTAAGGGGAAGAGAAGCTGCAAGGATAATTGCAGTGTGTATCACATATATTAGATATTTGAAGCCATTAGTGTATGGGTGGGTTACATGAAATATTTTATATACAATTTGTGAAGAATGCTCTGTAGTGTCAAGAGCATTACTGCAGAATGTTTACATTTTAGTGTTTAGAATTGCTTTGCTTACTCATGCTAAATTTTAATAGATTTCACCTGAGGTGCATTAATGTAAAACAATACCTATTTAAAATTTTACTAAATTTCTGTCTTCATCAGTATGTCTCAGTTTATACCTTTGCTGAATTTAAATTTATTATGTAGTCTCTTACAAAACTGCAAACTCTGCAGTAACCTTACCATGGCTTCTCTTTGAGTGGCCATACAGTTTTTGTAAGAATACTGTACTAATACAATTTTGTAAAAGTAGGATTGTGATGAGTATGTTTGTAAAGACATTGTTTATTCCCCTATAAAGTGATATTTATTATCTTTATGCAGATAAATATTGATGCCTTATTATTTCATAGCTGTCAGCAAAACTGTTGTTATGATTTGCAAGGTCTGACTCAGAAAAGCAACATCTTCCACACAATGGTTGATACTGTGTTCTAAAAATTTAAATACTGTTATTTCTTGGGATGGGAGGAAGGAGCCATGTAAACTCTTTTCCTTTACTTTTACCTGTGGTTAGGGAGATGGAATTTTGGGACCCTGGGTTCAGGTGGTGACCCATTTATGTGGTACTGCTTGGCCAAGTTACTTCACTGCTATTTGCCTTAGTTTTCTCACTGGTGAAACAGAGATGATAATGCTTTACAAAAATCACAGAAACTTTAGGAACAATGTATTTGTTAGATATCCACTGGTCTATGTTTGGGAAAGGCTCCTGTTAATGTCCATTAGGCTCCAGATCAGTCCTTAAAATTGTCAAGTGTTTTTACTATTTTTTCCTTGCCAAGAGCAGCCTGTTCTGCTTCTGAAAGTGTAAGTAGGTTGTGAACCTAAATGGCCAGGATTGAGAGCAAGCCTTGCTCTACCCCAAGCAAGAAGACCTTCTTTGATGGATTTCTTCCTCCTGGAAGGAGGAGATGAGGGGATGAGGAGAGCACAGAAGGTAAGAGATTTGGCACTTTCCTTGAAATTCATAGGACTACTGATGCTGCATCCTCTGTAGCTGTGGGACACCTTGCTTGGTCTGTATTAACTAAATTCACGTGAAGCCCCCAGTGACAGGCTGCTTCAATATCATGAGACACTGAATGTTCATTTTGGGGTGTGCAGGCTCGTCCCTTCAGACTCTCTTCCATTACTGAGGTGTGAGGGCAATGCAGACATGGCAAGGGCTGTACTTCAAAGGCTGCGTGATCAGGCCCTGCATGCTGCTTGTTCCTGGTGACAACTTACCTGGTCACACGTAACTTCTACCCCAAAATAACCACTCAGTGGTCACAGTTATAACGTATTATTTTTCCCACACATTTTGGATGTAGCCTCTTCACCAAGAATGCTGCATTGTTAATTCTCCTTCAAAACAGTGTGCATTTATGGATTTTACCCCCATTTCTCTCTTGCCAGGCTTCACTTGGCTCTTGGTGAGATCAAGCATGTAAACAATCAATATTTTGTCTCTGCCCAGTGTAAGAGCTTTACTGACTGACTTTTGCAGAGCACTTGCACTGTTTGTGGAGGCAAAGCATAGGTGCCATGGGCACCTCTAGCAGAGCACTTGGTGGGCTCCTCCACTTCTGCTGTCTTGCTCATTTGGGCAGCCTGTGCCTTGCACATCACAGCAGTAATCCTTCCCTCCCTCCTGTGTGACCTTTTCTGAGCTGAACAGCTTGTGACGCTCAATTTTTCATAAAAATGCTCAAAGAGAAAAATCTTATTTAAGAAAAGTATGAAAGAAAGAGCTTACATGGAGAATGAGAAAAAAAGTGGTGTCTGTTTTTCATTTAAACAGTCTCTGGATTTATTTACATATTTCAGGCTATTTGCTTAATTCAGGCTAATAATTGGAGTACTTTTCTTCATCATTTACAGTTCATCATCAATAGAATTTTAATGTTTGAGAGTATTGGTAATAATTGTTTTTCTAATTAAAGCATACTGACAAGCTAATAATCCTCATTTAGGATTTTTAACTGGTGCATAATTTCTGTTTTATGGTTGTGTGCTGTGGTTAGCACATGTTAAATTTGCCCTGGAAAGACAATGCTTTGTCTTCAGTTGTATTCATCCTGTTTTATTTAGTACATCTGGAAATCAGGCTCAACATAGCTGTTATTTCCCCATCTCCTTCCAGTGTTCTGTTATAGGACATAGTGTTTTGTAATGCAGTTTCTCCCCCAAGTGTCTGTCCCAGTCTGTGGTCTATATATAACTTTACGTAGATAGATAATGCATTTCTAGGACTATATAAATACTGTTTTAACATTCCAGAGGTGAAATAATTTATTAGACAGTTGACAAAATTTAAATAATTTAAATTTTTTTAAAAGTTGGAAAGAGAATAGCAATTTTGGTTGCTATTTTCTGAATGTACAGCAGATGGTGCTTAACAAATATGCTTTACAACCAATGTCTGAAAACAGCTAAGCCTGGCAACTTGAATTTTAATGATGCTTCCCAGTCTTTTCAGAGAAGCAGTTTGAATGGAAGGCCCCCAACAGGATTGACTTACATCAATGTACACAATGTGCACAATGTTCGAACGATGGGGATACAACAACAGCCCTTCAAAAAACGTCTCTTGTGTGCTGTAAGGAACTATACATTTGGAAAGGAGTTAGGCATTAGCAGGATTATTTCACTCTTGATCATTGCCCTTTTCCTCCAGGCTCATCGTAGTTCACTTAACTAATGGGAAGTATCCAAGCCCCAAGTACTACTTTCCACACGGACAAAAGGATATGAAGAAAATGGTGTGATGAGACCTAGTCTGATGTCCCTGAACTCTCATTCGCACACCTGTCAGTGAGAGAAGTTAATTTTTCTTCCGGCACCAACACGTGAGCCTGTGCTGTGGTTCTGGGTAACCCTTTCCTAGCGTGGGTGGGACCTGTCTCAGGACTAAGCAAGAACTTGCGTCACTGTTTCCCCTCTTGGTATCTTATTAGCAAGATAAGGAAGGTGCTTCAACTCTGAGGTGCTATTTGCATTCTGCAGTGTCAAAACCTCAAGATTTATCTCTAATAAGGCAGCTGTCATTATAAAGAAGCACAAGTTACCATGAGCCAAGGGAATAATATGAAGGGGGGCAATGAGTCAGAAAGCTAAAGAGAGTTTACTGACATGCTTAGTAAAGTTTTAACTAATCTTTATTATTTTTAGGCTTGTTTTTTTCTTCCAAAGGCATGATTTCTTTTTAAATGTGCATTTTTTAATTACTTATTAAAGGGCTCACAATGAACATCTCAGAGAGGGAAATTCCTCCTGCACAAACATTGATAAGGTATGAACAGAAGGAATACAAACATTTACACCAGTCTTTAGTAGTGGTGTATCAACCCCAACCTTCTTGGGTGTCTTACGAAGCCTGAAGGGTACTTGGCTGCAGACTGTGGGTTGCAGTGACAGCCAGCCAGCCACAACAAACCCATTGGGAAGACATTTCATGCTCACATAATCAGCCTAAAATCTCTGGAGTTACTCCGATTTTCAGATGCCCTGCTTGCCTGCTAAATAGGCAGTCATGCCACAGTGCTGCCCCAATTTCTCTATAGAGTCAAAACTTGATTCCCTACTAGAACTGAGACAACTGGCTGTCCATAGGAAAACAATAGATCTTATGGGCAGCTGTGGGGGATGCAGTCCTTATCCTTGCCTACAGCAGTTTTAAAGGCAAGCCAGCCTTTAAGTCAAGTTAATGCAGCTGGAGGCCAAGTGCCGGTGTTAAGACTCTTTTAAGAGCTTAAGCACATGAGTTGGGTGCTTTTCCAACACATCTGCATAGGGATGCACATGATGACCTGCCAGTTGGACTTGGATGTAGAAGTCTCACATCTGCAGTAGATTTACTGGGATTCAAACCCACAGTGATTTCAAATACAGACCTGATCAGATTAACTTTGCAAAATACGTGGTGCCATGAGACGTTATGAATCATACCTACTAGTCCATATGGGGAAGAAAAACCATCAGCTTTGCTGTTTAAACCAAGCCAGAATCCAGGTTTTAGCACAAAGGTGAGTGGTCCATTAATGACTCAGAACCCCTGAGAACTGAGTGGAAAAGCTGCCATCAATTCAGCAAAGAGGCTGAAGATCTACCAGGACCTTACATGTGCAAGCCCTGTGAAGGGGCCCTTGTTCCTTGCTCTGGAGCTGAGGAGGGAATGAGAATGCATCTCTCTGGCATACGACGGCACGATTGTTTATGGGCAATGGGAAATGATGTGAATTTATCTGAGGTGTTGCCAAACATAAATGGCCAAGTTCTCTCTGAAACCTTTTTAATACGAGACAATTAAAGGAGCCTCTGTTTCCTGATCCTGAGAACATTTCGAGGAGTAAGCAATTACAGCCAAGATTGCTGGCAGCCTGTGTGCAACTGAGTGTCTGTTTAAGCACCACCTGCAGCTGTTGGCCCACCTTCTCCTTTTGTTTAGATTTCTATTCTCCACAGGCTGCTGTGAGCAGTTCACGGTGCTGCTGAGGCAATAATCAATACTACTCTCATTTTAACTCGCTTGCCACTGAGAAAGCCAAGTCTAATATTGAAGTTTCTCAAAACAAACTTGGGCAACAGACTGCATTGTTTAAGTTGCTACTTCATTACAATTGTAAAGCTGTAGGAAAAAGGTTAATTGATATATTCATCTGTCACAAATTTACAGCATCTACTCTACTACCCTTTCATCAGTCCCATTTTGTAGAGTACTGGGTAAATGCCAAAGCAGACTGTAAAAGAAATCTTTTATGGGTTTCAGTAAGAAACTATGATTTACCCAGTCCTGAAAAGGGTGCGCTCTCAGGCATGGAGTGAGTCAGGTCAGTCCAAGTGCATGTGCACATGTGTTGCATGTGTACATTCAGTTGGGATGGGGGAAGGCAGAGAAGCAGGATCACCATGACTGTATCATATGATGCAGGATGCATTGCCCATTTTAATGGTGAAGGCAGTTTCTCTTTCCTCCTCAAATTAGAATATTCCTTTTTGGTATGGAGAATTACAATGTTTCCCTACTGTGAGTACTTGAGCCAAAATCCTCCTGGCTACTTCTGTCCCTACCACAGTCAGTAATATCTTACTGAGAGCTGAACAGAAATGTAGATTTGGCTCTCCACAAACCTCCTTCAAGGGATAGTTAATACTAAACTAACATTAAAAAAACCACTAAGCAAATCCCTGAAGGAGCTAAAAGGAACAAATTTTACTGCTGTATCTACTAGTACCTGATGAGAAATTGTACTCTAAAATTTCGTATTTAGGAAATTTCAAAGCTGCCATCCAGGTGTAAGGGAGATGTATTCAGCATCACAGTTTGCAGTGGGGAAAAAAAAAAGAAAAATTGAAAATGAAACCAAACTAGTTTTCAGCATCACTTCTAGTCTAAAACTTGTCCCCTTAGCCAGGGAAGAGTATGTTCAGACACTGTGAGAAGGGAGAGTGCTTGGCTGCAGGTGAAATTTAGAAAGTTATAAAAGGTGTCCTGTTATTTAGAAGATTGGTCTCTCTAATGCTTGCCTAAATGTAGCTAGATTTCACAAGTTTGTCCTATTTTCTCAAAAGTGGAAATGGTAATGTGGAGTTGGGTATAATAAGGGTGTTCTCAAGAGCAGAAGGTATTGTGCCATATGGTTTAAAGACTTAAGAGCTTCTGTTTCGTGTCTTTGGATTTCACTCTACCACTGTGAACTGAACCAAGCAAACAAAAAGAAAGCAACTTGCATCAGTGAAGGTAAGTAAGTGTAAACTCCAAAAGACTTGGAGACATATGATAGAAATAAATTCTTACACCTTACTTTGAACACTGAACTGGATCCTGGGATGTCGTGTAAGGCTGTAGGTAGCTGCCATTCAATCTACATCCAAGTTCAGCTCTCACTGGCACTAACAGGTATGCCACGTACTTTTTATACAGAGAAAAGAGAAAAGCAATTACACATCTTTGTTTAATTTCACTTGGATCAACAGAAATCCCTGTCCCAAGGCACAGAGTGGAACGATTAAGGTCTCAGCAGGAACTCTGCGGTGGGTCCTTTCAAACTGGCAGCAAGGAAAGGGACTGGGACTCTGGCTTCATTGTGGTTATGTGTGACAGGAATCTGAAAGTGAGTGAACAACAAGTAAAGGCAATGTGAGAGCAAGACTGAAGAGAAATCTCGACTGAATTGTGTTTAAAATACCTGCTCTCTGCTGTCTGTGTTTGTAAACAGGAGCATAGAATCGAAAACAGCAACTCCTTACTCCAGCCAGAAAAACATGTGCTACACAAGCAATTTCTAAGATTCCTGTTGTGGTTAACTGCTTATGGACTAGTGCTTACAAAAGCAGGTGTTTAGACTAGATGTTTAGTAGCATAAGTTCACATAATGTGTTTCTTGCACAGCTCCAGTGACATACTAGCAACTCTACCAGCCTGTATCAGCTGACACATTACTTTGGCTCCTTTCATTATTAACCAGCAAACCATCTAGGGCCCCGTCTACATCTCATAAATGCACCTGACCTGTCAAAACAATGATCTTCTCCCTGCAAGGCATACATTAGGATCATGAATCATTAGAAGAACAATAGATTCAGGGCTCTGATGTTTCATGTGTCTTCTACAACCCTCCCAAGAACAAGGCTTCCTTTCACAAGGAAAGGAAAACTTGTCTTTTTTTTTTTTTTGGTGTGGTCTCTCATCAACTCCCATGGCTCATTGACTGCTGTGACTGTGTTTGGGGTTTACTGTGATTCAGTTTCACAAGAGGAAGATGGAAGAGTAGCTCACTCAGATCAATGCTATGTAGTGTCCACTGTGACTTAGACATGACAGCTTTGTGTCAGTACTCTCTGGAAAGACCCTGAAGAAACTTCTCTGGACCCTTCCTTTGTGGTTATCTGTAAGCAGGACAATGAACAGGATAGAAACAGATATCTTTAAGATTACTTTCCAAAAAGAAAGGCCTCCAGTTTTTAGAAAAGTCAGAGTTATTAGTCAAATAAGCTATTTGCATAAATCAGTAATATTGACTCCTCCTGACATTTCCTGGCCTAAGGAGCTGCATTCCATTTGGAATGAAAACAGATACAAATCTATCTTTAAAGCAGCCCAAACAACCAAGCTGGATCTGGACATTGGTCTGATGAGAACTTAATTGAAAAATCCATCTTGTACTGCTGTGGGACTGACTCCATAGAGGCTCTGTAGGCAGCTCTGAATCAGAATCAGGAAGTTTAGGTCCTGCTCCAAAGCTGCTCTCTTTACATGTCCCTGTTGCTATACCACACATGTGCAAAGTGCAAACCTCAGATTATCCTCAAACCTGAGCTCTTTACTAAAAATATTAACCTAGTAGCCATAAAAATATATATGCTGTTCTATATCAAGTTCATTCATTCTTGTATTGAGGTACTTCCCAGCAGCCACACCCACCTATTTTAACTCCTGAGCCTCTTTCAGATAGTCCAGAAAGTCTAGACAGCTTAGTGAAAAAGGGGACATAAACTTTTCAAAATTGAGGGTAATTCCATGAGAAGAGATTCCTGAAATTTATTACAATCAATGTCTAAATCTAGGACAATGCCAAATGTTCATCTCCATAGAGGAATGAAAAATCTTATTAGAGTGATATGAAATATTGACTAGAAACACCTTGCAAATGTATTTCCTCCTATAATTGTATGGGCAAGCTTAACTGAAGCTCTACACAGCAGCTACATTTTTCTGTAGGAATTTGTAACCATGTTCTATTGATAAATTACCTATACTAAGAGGAAATAAACCAGAACAATTTTCAGTTGAACCATAAGCCACTGATTGTGCATTACTAAAAAGCTATATACATTGTTTATAGCATTTAAAATAAAAATTCAATGATTTTTTTCGTTATTTTGAAGACAAGTGGCTTTGTAAATTACTCTTTGCAAATTGTTTTCATTAGCTGTAAACAAGAATTTCATAGCTATGCATTTGACTGTATCAAAAAGTCGATTAGAATAGGGTTAAAATGCAGTTCTAGAACACGGTTCCTCCATGAAGTTGGTTTTAAGGTTTCCTTTACTCACTGCATAGAATAAACAACAGAAATAAAATTTTAGATGGGTAATTTTGAAGATTTTATCTATACAAACTGCCTTTATTAGATGTAAAGTATCAAAAGCTTTGCTCTGAATCATAAAAGGCAATTTAAGTTGTTCATAAACCAATTAGTTCTCAACAAGTGCTAGCAGTCAAGGGGGAAAAATTATAGGAACTACTAACAGATTTAGGTTTAACTCTTGTGGGTTTTTTTGGTGAATGTCTTAATTCACAAGAGATGAATACATAAAGAGGTTTTGCTTTGAAGACAGTAAGCTGAGGTAATCTATTTTGAAGTCTCTATCTTCAGCTGTACATCAAGTGTGTAAGTGTTTTTCTTGGAGGACTGTCAGGCCTGGATGGTCACATCTCAAGGAGCAGCAGCTCCCAGCCTGGTAAGCATTTCACTTCAGGGATTCTTTCAGCAGATTCAGGGATGCTACAGGCAGCACAGCAAGTCAGAAAGGCTCTTAAGGTAGGAGCTGTCAGCAGAGCTGCCTGAGTGGGCGTGTGAGTCAGACGTGGTGTGCACATTTCCGTCTGTTAGATGTAACCAGCGGCGATGTCCAGCCGCACGTCCAGAAACATCCACCTGCAGGAGCAACAGGGGCACGTATTGCCGGTGCCTTCATACGAAGCAGTTTGTGTTTCCACTGTCTCTTCACACAGAACTGCTTCTCCCTGCTGTGCCAAAGCTTCCCTTTTTTCTCCCCACCTGCCCTCAGAGTTAAAATTCATCTTCTCTCCTGATTATTGCTATCTGTTTTGCTGCGATCTCCATCAGGGAGTGCAAAATAATTACCAGGCTCATTTTCTGCTGGTCTGAAAATACAAGTGGTTTCTCCCAGCATGTTGAGGATTCCTCTGTCCTGTGGAGTTCAACTGCTTTTATTTGAAGGCCCTGGCAAGAAATTAATGAAGTATCCTTTACTCAAGTTTTCAGCTGGAGTGAATATTTAAAAAATTCTGATCATGCTGAATAAAACTCGGTCTTCTCTCTGAAGATTTTTTCTCTTTTATTTTCCTGTGTATTCAGAAGCCTCTTGGTCAACTTTTCCATCTGTCTCTGTGGGTTTCTGCTGCTGGTAATGGTTGAAATTTGGAGTTTGAGTGGATGCCTCAGAGGGAAGAGGACTGAGCCTCTTTCTACAGAATATTATTGCAATTTTAGTTTGGAGTGTTTTGACCAACAGTTGTAAAACTGCCAGCTACACCACATGTTCATTTTCTTTCAGCTCAGGGTCACTGTGAATATGTATCATGAGGTTCTCCTCCTTAAGAGGGAAAAGAAAAGATTGTGGGATACAGAAGGACAAGTTTTGCGTAAGTGCTTCTGTAAAGATGAAGGGATATTACAGCATTTCAATGTGACTCATTTTATTAGTCAAAAGCCTCCAGCAGGATGGACTGCTATGAACAGCAAAATGTCTGAAGTAAAAGGAAAAAATGGTTTCCAGAATGAAATGGTTCACCATTGCAAATAGAACATTTCTTATAAACTGTCCCTGTTTGATATAAAGTTGTTGGAATATGTACAGTTGGTGGGTACATATGTAGCACGTAGGAGAATATAACAAGGGTTCCATAAAAATACTACAGCACCTAAATATTAAACCATTTATGGTTACAATACAAGAAATTCACAGTCTGAAATTACACTTTATTTGTGATCAGCAAAGAAGGACCCAGTATGGCCTATTTAACTTGGTGCAGAATAAATTTTAATTTTGGATTAATCTCTCTGGGAATAGGTTTTTTAATTCTCTCTAGCATCTGTGATTTGCATTAATATATGCAAAGCATTGTAACAGCATACTCTATCCAAAAGCAGTTCTCTTCAAAATTAAATACTCCATTTTGAGAAAGGGAATTATCTTTTGTTTTAATAAAAATCCCTAAGCTTTTTTTTTTTTTTGTAACCCACAGTAATCTAGATCTTACAGCAAAATGCACAAAGCATCTAGGAATACCAATTTTAGAAGGTTTCATTTTGCCTGTTATTAAACAGGATAATTCCTTCACCATGTATGCATACATGCTGGTTGCAGTGGAGTGTTACTGAGAGTATCTATATGAGTGTGTGTCCATATGTACACATATGTATTTTCTACTTGTTCTGTGTAAGTGGCAGATCATGTTATTCATTCCTTTAGTAAATCTGATTTTCAACCCTGAGTTTGCTACTCAGACTATTTAGGACAATTTCCTGCTGATTTCACTGAGAGTTTTGCTCAGTTGCATCTGAAAGGAAGTTGTAGCCAGGTGGCAGTTGGTCTCTTCTCCCAAGTAACAAACAATAGGAGAAGAGGAAATGGACTCCAGTTGCACCAGAGGAGGTTTAGATTGGATAGCATGAAGAATTTCATCACTGAAAGGGTGTTCAGGCATTAGAACAGGCTGCACAGGGAAGTGGTGGAATCACCATCCCTGAAATAGTTAAAAAAACCCCTGTGTGAATGTGGCACCCAGGGACGTGGTTTGATGGTAACATGGCAGTGCTACATTAATGGTTGGACTCAATGATCTTGGAGGTCTTTTCCAAACTTAACAGTTCCGTGATTCCATAATTGTTTTACATTTCCTGATATCCAGAAATCTTTTTGTCCTGTTTGTATGGAAACACTCCAGGTTCATGCTTTTTAAGATTTCTGCATATGGTCAGTTTGTACCCTGCTATGGGTTTCTGGATCATGAAGAAGAATTACAAAAAAAATTTCAAAAACCTTGTGGGGACTGTGCCCTGCCTTTCTTTGTCTCTTTAAGTACGTTTTTTTCAATTTGAATCTCTTAACTGCACAGATATCCTTAAAAGGTCAGAAGAATGGCCATTTGGAAAGGTAAAATCTCTATTTAAGGCTGTATCACTTTTCTTTACATCTTTTTGGTTGTTTAGTTTGTTTTCTGTGACTGAAGAATTCATATTCATCTTAGCATTTCCTAGACTTATCTTCATGAAAAAACCCCACGGCCTGTAATTAATGAGAAATGCTATAAATGTCACCACTTTGCTCATGAAACAGTTCTATTTTTACTTGATTCTTGACATTCAGATTTGTTAGCGTGCTGACGTGTGTTTTATAACATTTCTTGTTTTACAGCTAATACAGCATCTCAGCTGTGCAGGCTAAATGGCAAATACCTTTTCATAGATTGGATAAACGTAGCTTAGAAAGAGATTCTCCGTGGTCTACCACATTTTCTTTGTTATCAGATTACTGGGACTTTTTTAGTCACTTTGACTGTAAGTTTAAATGCATCCCTCTTCTGGTGTCACAGTTGCTGGAAATCTGTGACAGAAATCAGACCAATTCTCCCCAGTTTTGGACATGGGCACAGCAGTGCCTTCCTCTTGCAGGTGAGAGGTGCATAAGGCCCTGTAGCCTCTGGACATAGAGAACCACAGCAGAAATTAAAATCCAGTTTTCAAAACCTTTGGTTTTCATGGTCCTAGTTGCCAGTGCAGATGCTTTCATAACAGAATTTGAGAAGTGCAAGTACAGAAATGTAACACTTTTTGTGTCTTTCAGCATAAAATTGTAATTCTTGAAAAAAAAGATCTAGGTATTATGGTCATGGTCTGATGTCTGATGCCAATGAAGGATAAATGCTTAATTAGGATAATGAAAGAGTGAAACAATCTGGATTGGATTTTAGAAATCATTCACATTCAAAATCCCTCATTCCCATGACTTTTTCCTTCTGTTTACTTACTCTGTTTCTCTCGTAAAGGTTTTAAACTCCTGTTGTGCCACATTGCCCACAGATTATACAAAATATAAAAAACATCTAGCAGTTTTCTGCAGCAGTTAATGGTACATCTTCCCTTCCTCTTGTATGCCTATTTGCTCTGTAGGCTCATCAGGTTTCTAAAGCAAAGATTTTGGTTTCACATTTTAATTTTGATGTCCTCTCATTTTACATGATCAGATAAACTGTGCTGTTTCTTCCCTTACAGATAAATTGAAGAGAAGATTGCGTTCATATTTGAAATTATGTCTGAGGCAGCCACATTAGCAACTCACCTGGAATAAGGATAATATTTGTAATTGGACTATTATTGCCATATCATATTTAGAAAAAGGAAGTGTGAGGGAGGTTCCAGTACCAATGCCTTCCTAGGGGCTGATCTATGGTGCATCTATCACAATACTATAAAATACAGAGTCCTTAAAGGTGAGGAGATGGGTGCAAGGTACACAAAAAAGGGACTAGTAGCAGCCCAGAGAAAACAGGACTCTCCTGATCAGTAGAGATATCTTTTTTTCAAAAAAATTTTGAAAGGGATCACACAAACATCTAAGCTTCTTAAACATGCTGCTTTAGTCTTAAGTAGCTACTCTATGATGAGATAATGGTGTGCTAGCTCAGAAATGTAGAACATGAATATGCTCTTGATACAGCTATTTTTATAAAGTAGCACATAATTTTTTCCTATTCTAAAAGCATGTATTAAACCCTTCAAAACTGAACATCTTTTAAGATAACATTTTAAACTATTCAATCAGCTGGAAAGTTGTTTTCAACAGAACTTACGGTTTAAAACACAGGAACAATGCAATGTATTCATAAATAACTTGCTGCCATTGCTTAATCTGGTACTGATTTACATGCAGAAGGTTTCTCTCTATTCATGGTGTGCTTTTCTAATTCTTTTTCTATTAGAGAAGGAAAAAGAAGCTAAATTTTGACTCAGAAAGTATATAAAATGACCACACAAATCAATATTGTGCTTACAATTAGTGTTTCTAATTTTGCCTAACTTTTCTCATAATTTGCTCTTAATGAAAAAGCAAGTTTAGTTATTTACTTTGGTCATTTAAACCCGTCAGAATTTCATGCAGGGACAGTAAATCGCCTAGGTAAAATGATAGTGCCTGCTACTCCTCTGGGGGGGCTGGGAGGAGGATTCTTTTTTTCCCTAAAATCTTCCCCCTTCATGTTCTGGCAATGGAGGGGTCTTATAATATTTTCCATCCTTCTCTCTGTTTTCTCTGTTCAGCCAGTGGAATAGAAAATAAACCAAAAAGGCAAGGCAAGGCAAAGCACGTGCTCCCTCTGGCGCAGGCGCCAGTGTTTGGGAGGGACCGAGGCAGGGACAAGAGAGTGTGTGTGTGTGAGGATGTTGAGTACTGATGGATTTGTGAAGGGCTGTGCAGGGATGCAGGATGCACATCCAAAGGAAACCGGTGTCTTCGAGTTCTGCTTCTTTAGAACCAGTTTTCTTCTGTATCTGGCTTGCTCCTACCAGTTCCATGAAAAGTGTAGTGCTGGTTGTTGCTGGCCCCCTGCAACTTCTAAGGAAACAAAACGTCCTGATATACTCGGTAACACCCTGTTTCCTGACAGCTGCAATTCTGATGTTTAATTTCAGAGAAACTTTATAGATAATAAAGTATTTTCCTCGGAAGTCAGCAGGGAATATTTGCTTCATTTAAGACACCCACTAGAGGGAGTGCTGATAATGTTTTAACGTTGAAGACATTTAAATTGCGTTAGTAGCATTCATGTGAATCTGGGGCACTAAGTAAAGATTTGGGTTCCTGCCTCTCTTGAAAGTCCTATTACATACTAAATCAGGACTCAGAGGGTTTCTCGGTGCTCTGGAAACACTCTGGATAAAATGGTTTTGAAGCAAGGCTGATGTTTCCTTTCTAACTCACATAACTGCGTTGTTGAAAGAGTGCACTGAAGAGCATTTTCAATGATAAAATGAGCTTTAATTGCCATCACGAATGACTTAGAGATGGAATGTAACGGCTTTTTCTTCATGGGTAAGATTTTTATGTCAAAGTGTTGCCCTTCAGATCTCCAGAAGCAATTTTTTTGAGCTGAACTTAGAATTTAAAATTATGTTGGCAGTTAGATGTTTGGGGGTTTTTCTCTCCAGGATTGAAATAATTTCTAATTGAAAGAGAGAAAATAGACGAAATCTTTATTTTCTTTTCTTTTGAATTGATTTTTTTTTTTTTTTTAAGCAAACAGCTTAATATTGTTATGCTGTGGATGAAAAAGTAAGGCAGCTTCTGAACAGTGTCTAGACTGCTGAGGGGACTTGGGGACTGCAGTGCCTGAGTATTTATGTTTGTTATGTGTGCATCCAGCCCCCAGTGGTAAAGCTGACAATCCAGTGTGGGATACCGACACTCTGCATACAGATAGGGGAAGAAGTGATGCATTCAAACAGGAGCTGTAAAAATTTGGGCAGTGAGTAGGAACCAGTTAGCACAGGTTGTCATCTGCTCAGTGCTGGTGGGAATGCACATGAGTAGCTGTCACAATAATTCTTTTTTTCACGTGGTCAAAAACCTTTTACATCTTTGGGAAGAGTTACTTATATGGATCAATTTTTATTTCACTCCCACACTTCTTTCCCATCGGTTCATCCTTTGGTAGTTGTGTGAAATGTGACTTACATACCCACAGCTATAATGCCTATTTGAGTGTTTTCTGTTCTTTCTTTTTCTCTTCTTTTATAATCCCAGCCAAATTGTATGAAATACAATTTTCTTAGTATAATGCTGAGCAATAAGTGTGATAGCAATAGATTATTTCACAAGACAGACTTCTGTATTTTTTTGGACACCCTTCTACAGCTAGCAGACGGGGAACAGTGTAAGCAGTGATTTACTACTATGGGACTATCCCTTTAACCTGTTTGATCTCCCTTCCCCTCTTCCCGGGTTCTCTTCCTCTCTTACGATTTCTGTTCCTGGTGGTGTGCAGCCAGGGAGAAGGGGATGTGGTGCTACTTGTTCCGTGCTCAGCCTGGCAGACAAGGTGGGCATTCTGTCACAGCTGGAGAGGGGGCCCCAAGCACCTTACTACACACTAGGTTCAGAACAAGCCCAACCCCCTGAAATTTGAAGATGGCAGTCAGGAAACTAGAATTAAGCGTGACACAGATTTTCACAGGCAGTGAAAGACGAAAAATAGTAAAGTGCTTGTCCTGAAATTTTTTATATTTAAATTCATAAAATATTTTATTCTGAGATATGGAACAACTTATATATAGTTACTGGTCTATTTTTGACCCTGTATCAAAAGTTAGCAGCATGGAATTCCGTAGATAACAGCAATAAGTATTTCTTCATGCCAAGGAGCTTCACCTTCCTTGTTAGAGATGGGAGTAGCATCTTCTTGCTTTTGACTCTTGTTTCTTTGCAGAGTTTTAGTCTCTCGAGTTTCCATCTGTCACCTTTGAACACAGACCAGTCAACAGATCTGCACAGCAAAGCAGAACCAAGTAAAAGATGAGGTTGGCAGGGACCTCTGGAGATTGTACAGTCCAAACTTTTGTTGAAAGCAGGGCCTTAAATTGAGTTATGCAGGTTCCTGTCAAATCTTGCCATTCCCAGCAAGGGAGATCCTATAGGACAACCCATTCTAATGTGGTTTTTTTTTTCTCATGTTGCACATTTTTTCCTTATCAGATGGCATTTCTTCTAAAGTAATTCACATCCATCTCTTATTTTTTGTCCCTATGCATCCTTATGGAAGGAATTTCTGTCTCTCCTGTAACTACCTTTTAGGTATTGGGAAAAATGTGATTAGATTCACTCAAGACTTCTCTAGGTTGAACATACCCAGTTCCTTCAATTTTATTTCATCTGTCAAGTTCTACTACCCTCTCATCATCATATTGGTGGCCCTTCCCTCACCAATTTTTTAGTGTCTCCCTTGAACTGAGGAGTCCAAACCTTGACCTAGTGTTACAGATGTGCCCTAACAAGTGCCAAATGGACTGGAACAATCACAGCCTTCGATTAGCTCTCTGTCCTCTTATTGATGCAAACTGTGACAAGGTTTTCTTTCACTGCTGTGAGGGCACCCTGCTGGAACACATCCAGGTTGCCATCCACCAGGACCACCCAAGATGTGCCAGACATCCCTTCAGCTGCTGTGTGGGATTGCTGCACCCCCAGGTGCAGCATTTAGCATTTATCTTTGTTAAACACCATGCAGGCCTTGTTGGCCTGCTCTGTTTCATACTGTCAAGTGTCTCTACGAGGTGACTCTTCCCTCCAGCAGATCTGCCTCCCCTCCCAGTGTGGTGTCATTTGTGCACTTTGTGATATATGAACATGTACCCTGGCAGGATGGTCTCAGGGATGCTCACAGTAAAGGTTCGGTTGTCTGAGTGGACAGGCAATACCCAGTTAGGTCAGAGCTGTATCATGTGGTACTCAAATATGAGTTTAATGCTCACCTTCCCTGAGAACTGGGAGAAGGAAGAGAGCATTTTGATAGAAGCATAAATAGCCAAATAGGTTTTTATTTTCAAATCTGACATAAAGTGACTCCATTTTACAAAACCAAAATACTGTTTGATAGTGCTGTCTTGGAGAATAAACTATATTGGTGTAGCTATCAAAAAAACTGACAATGTATGCCATTTTTCAGCCGCCTTTGTAAATGTACATAACATCAATCTGCTGTCAAAGACTTCTAATCATAAAAGGAGAGAACATGATAGATGGGGAAAACAGCACTTGGGCAAGTTATAATTTGAAGACACGAAAAAAAGTCACTGTTAAGAATAGATTGTGTGCCCAGAATAGACCAAATAAGTGAAAACTGAATTTTAAAAAAAAGGATCCCACAACCAAGCATATTTTTTTGCGACTAAATCTAAACCTTTGCACAAAAAGGGAAGCATTCTAGAGTTAATAGCATAATAGGAAAAATAGCATTAGGGGTGTTACTTTTCACATTTTTCTAGAAGAAAACAAGAGAAAATGAGTCTATGTATTCAAGCCTGCTTGTGTCACTAATTGTTTCCTTATTGTAAATTCAATTTGATCTCAAAAAACTGTAATCTGAGTGTCAGGTCTGCATTTTGTCAGAATCGCTCTATCTGTTTTTTGAATTCTTGGAATGTACCTGATGTGTCCTCATTCCAGGCTGAGTGTCCAGCTGAATGAGTGGTACCTGTACCAAACCCACAGGCTCCGGTTAATGCACGGCATCTTGAGATATTTACTGTTTAAATTGCAGATAGATGGCCTGGCTATTCTCTTTTCCTTCTTTTTTTTTTGTTTTTTTTTTTAACTCTGGATGATGTGTGTGGACAGCAAGCAGGCTGTTGTATTGCCAGATGGCATCTGACTGCCTACTTTCTTGTCGCTACAAGAAGACTGTAACTTTGTTAGGTGAAAGAAACTGGTTAAAAAAGAAGGAGAATTATTATGTATTCAGAGGAATAAAATGAGGTTAAATGCAATATGGCCATGTCATAATTATTGAACTAATGATGCAATAAAATCTCTGCGAGAAATCTTCAGAGTGGGAGAAGAGGGAGTTTCTAGTACATCACAAGTTTAATATGGAATGAAAAACACTAATACATAGTAATTGTTCTGCAGCCATCTGTGCATAAGCTATATTTTTAAGCATGAATTTATTTGCTGTGGGACTAGTCATGCACGAAAACACTCCCTCTCATCTATTTTCAGAACAAAACCATGAGACTTATCAAATGTTTAACACTGATGCTTTGTGGTTAAACTTAAAATTCCTGCTGTTGTTGCTTTCTTCTTCCCCAGCAGATTTCATTGCTGTTTTCCCCTTCTCCTTATGGATGAATGTTATAAAGGTTTTTGATTGCTTTAAGAGACTTGCTGTTCTAACAATAATTTGTTAGTCATGGTCTCCTTGAAGTTTTGAATGCCTTTGGATAAAAGTGGATCTGAAGCTGGTATGAGATTAAAAACTCTTGCTAAATTGTAATAAATTTGATAAAGAAAAAACGCAGTCTGAATTGTTGAGTGTTATTACTGATTGCTCAAACAATCCAGCAGCTTGCAAATTTCTTTCCATTCACCCTCATAGGCACACAAGTTACTGCTCTTTTTTCTGCCCCAGATTTCTCTGCAGCTCTTCAGAATGCTTCTCTCCATTGGCTGGATGATTGTAAAGACTTCCCAAAGCATTCCTCTGCCTAGCCAGAGGACCTATGTGGCACAGATGCACTGTGGCATCTCTGCTTGGAAATGTGTTAACATGTTTGTCTTTTTCACAGAAATATGTTCTCCATTACACTGGATTTTTAGAGGGACATCAGGAGCCTGCTTCTCACCTCATATGAGCTAATAGGTTTAAAATATACTTTTAAGGCTACTGATATCTATTCGTTATGCCATGAAACTGGAGTTTTGATTTATAGAACTCAACAGAAAATTCTTCTAAATACTAGATTACATGTATCAGCTATTTTAATTTAAGAATAGGCCATTTTTAAGGCCTATTCTAAAGTTAAGGCTTAGTAAAATACCCCATAGACAGTAGTGAAAGGCATAAACTGTGATGTGTGTGTTGATGAGATGGGTGGTAAAAGTATCTTAGCTACATGTTGGATCTTTTTCTCTATCTCCCTTTGTCTACAACAGAACTTTAAATAATGGTAACAAGGTGTCAAATAAAGATTTTTCCCAGAGAAGTACTAAAAATACCTACAGATCTGTCAAATTGCCATTGCCTTTCATACTGAAAGAAGAAATCTCTAAGAAAATAACTCTGAAGGATACGAACAGGTATGCTGAAGGAGCACATCTCTCAATGCTGCTTTTCAAGCAGCTTTCCTTGTTTCTGATGTAGGAAGAGGGTGATGGCCGGGTTGTCTGTGATGGGTTTATAAGTGTTGTACAATACTGCAGCTTCCACAGATGAGTGACATGATCTGAGCAACACTGAGAAGGGTTGAGAGAAAAAGGGTATTGAGAGAAAAAGGGTATTGAGAGAAAAAGTACTATCTCATCTCTCAGCTCTAGTATGAAGAAAATGTTTATGCAGAAGAATGGATTTTCTACCAGAAAGGCTTTAATGATCATGCAGTTATATTCTCAAACTCCCAATCTCAAAAGGTAAAGTAATTGTGATGTCATTTGCAATTCTGAATTTTCTTCTTCACTTATGTATGTGTACTACCAATGAGATGAGAATGAGGTGTCCTACAGTCTTTCTTTCCTGCCTGATCCTCTGGCAACAAGTAATAATACATAACACAAGGCAGACATGCAGTTTTCCTCTGCGCTTACTGGCTGTGGCTCAGTTCCTGCTGCTTTTTAGAACACTAACCAGAATAAAGGCAGTGCCTTATAAACAGGATATATATCTGACCAGGTCTAGATGTTTGTTGATTTTTTCTTTCTTTTGGGCAGAGTAATAGGCTGGCAAAGCCCCTGAAAGGCAGTATAAACAACCACACCGAAAGGAAAAAATTCCCTGATTTTTTTAAGCATACAAATAGGATTTTAATACAGGATGTTGCAGGCCACTTTATTCACAAGTTGATGTCTCTGTACACCCTCAAAAGCTGAACAAGAACACTTAGCTTTTATTGAATGCAGAGTCTGTCATGTTCAACTCAAGGGGTTTTGGTAGTTACCCTTGATATATGTGAGTGTTAATTAGAGGATAGCTAATACCACCGTTCTCACTCAAGGTTTCTACGAGCTAGTGATATAAACTTGTGTGCAAATAGAAGTGGAAGCAGACTGTCTGGCTTTCTGCAGTGCACTTGGAAAGGGGTTTGTCCAAGGCACCAGGATGTCTGACTCACAATCACCCCTTGCGAGGACTCAAGGTACAATTAGCACTGATGGCGTAAGAAAGCACAATTGAGTTGTGCTGCACCACACTGCCCCCAGCTCATTCAAACGTTTAGTTTATGATGGATAACAGCATAAACACCAAATTGCAGCCAAAACCACATGGCTGCAACACCAAATTCCGTTACCTAGGAGGGGTTAGTGGTCGTACACAGGGCTAGATCAGTTTAAGTCAGATGTGGAGGGTGTATATTTATTGTTCTTAGGGCTTCCCTGGCTCATCACAGGAGTAGGGAGAGATGAATTTTACAAGGTTGTTAATAAGCTCAGGCTAAGAGGGGATGGAAAATAAAGACTTTTGATTTGTGTAGTTTTAAATGTTAGGTGTGGAGGAATTCTGGAGTCTGTCCAGAAAACTAAGTGGCTTTCCAGAGGCTTAATAGACTACCTACAGTTTAACTGGGGTGTTGCCATGTACTGATTGGAAACATAAAAATCTGGTCTGTGTTCACTAAAGTCATCCATTATTGTCATCTTCCCATAATAGTGTCTTGAATAAATGAAATCACAATTAAAGGAGGGGAAAAAAAGATTACAGTACTACATGTCCTGTTTTTTGTTAGACACCCTTGAGGTGGGAAAGATGTTAACAGTTAGGTAGATCAGGGGATGATTTATTCTAATGTGGTCCTTTGGCAATTAAAGGAGTGACATACCTCCTTTCATAGAAAGTGAAGACATGCCCCAGACTTATTCCCCTCTCCCCTGTGATGCTGGGGTTCCCATAAGATGTCTGTTAAATATCACATGGAAGAGCTGCTGTGTTCTGCTGTATGGGAACACAGCTGTTTGTTCCCTATGTAGAAAATTAGATGAGAATCAGGGAGATTTGCTGGACATGGAAGAAAAGTTTTCAGTGTGAGAGCCATCTCCTATCCAAGGGCTTTATAGCTCCTAACATCTGAGATTTCTATTAGGAAGGACTGATAATATTGTGATGGGAATTTTAAAGGCATTTACAGGTTGGATGGCCTCCTTCACCACTTGAATAGTTAGCTCAGCGTAGCCATCAAACCATAGGAGAACCTCTCTCCAGAGCAGAGTATCAATTTCCTGTCAGCTTAGTTGATTCCATATCAACAAAACAAATTTGGAAACCTGCTCTAAGGAGAGGGGCTGAAACTTGATCTCCATTATCAAATCTTACTGGAAAAAATAAAACAAGGTAAAGTCTATTTTATAAAACATTGACAAAATGCCCATAGAACACTTTTTACCCTGATTCAAAGGCATCATGAATGAGAATTCTGGATGCATAAGTTAATTGAAAGAGACCTGTAGTGTAAGCTGTGGTAGAGTCTGTACTAATACTTCTAGAACTGCTGGTCATCTCTCATAACCTGGAAGCTGCAGATTAATTTCATAATCAGACACTGATTACACAGGAAGGAGGATGGTTGCCAGTGCATAGTGCCAGGGATTAGTCCTGGGCACTGTAGATGGACTGTGGTACTGTTAAACTCATAGGAAGGCCTTTGACAGGTGGCAAGTAGAGCTCTCCCAAACAATTCCTGAGCAGGGGCCAGAGGCTAGCTTGGGCCAGAGGCCACTCTCAATAGACAGTTTAGATGGGGCTGTCTTGCTTTTAAGGGTGGGAGAGATCAAGAGTATAAATGCAGGTGCTCCTTTGCACATTTGGTCTAACAGTATTTTAAAACCTTCTGCCAGTTTTCCTTGTGCAAGACCACAGGCTCCACTGGACTTTGCAGACCTTGTGGGAAGAGACAAATGTCTGTTCTGAGAAGATGTCTGTTCTGAGCCAACTGTATGTTCACTTTTTTCTTGGATAATATTAGTACTAATACTAAAACTAAACGCCTACTACTACTGCTGCTGCTGCTGCTGCTACTATTATTATTATTAATATTATTATAATTATTATTAAGCAATATGAATAAACCATAATGTAAATTTCCATTACATTATAATTCATCCATTTTTCCTCTTACACATAAGAAATGCTTCAAGAAATGCTATTTCTAACCACAAACCAGACTATGTTCATTTGCTCATTTCTTTGTTCTGACATTACACCTGCACTGCACTCTTTAGGGAATTACTTCCTCCCCTCAAGCAGCTTATTGAAATGCTGCCTTGTGGCACAAAATATTGCAGTATTTGGGTAAAAAAATATATCTTATCAGGAAATAGTTTTGCTACCAGTGGGTTGCTTGTTGTCCCATACCCTGACAGCTGGTTTCACAGGGTTAAGCAGTAACATTTCTCTGCATGAACAAATGTTGAATTTTTTATTTGTAACAGAGATTGTGAATGTGATTTGAAACATAAAAATCCTGAAGTGAAGACTTTGACTACTTTTGCCCTTGATCTTTCTCAGTGGTTTTTTCATGATTTTGGTGTCGCGGCTGCATTCAGTGCTTCTGCAGACAAGAGATGTCAATGCTGTGCCCTTTCTGTATACTTCTGAATCATTGTAGTATATGCTTCTTTTTTTTTTTAATCCTGGTTTTTAGTCAGCAGGTAAAAGATTGATTGAAAGAGGAAATCTAAGTGTTCTGAAACACTGATCAGTATAAGCATCTCTTGGTTCTCTAGCTGTTAAAAGATTGTGTGTTCTGTTAAACTTTCAGTAGCCAAACTCTCTGTAATGTACCAACTTTTCATATCCAGAAATCAATTTAATAGAAGGCACATATAGGAAACTCTGCTTGGATTTCCTTTTGACTTCTCAGTGAATT